>PVIU01032473.1:0-17485 GCA_004026605.1 Ondatra zibethicus | reverse complement strand
GTGAAAACTCTTATCTGATTTTCTTTGGGGCACAAGAATTCCAGTCCTGAAACATGCAAAGGCTGGGTAATTACTTGTTTTAAGAGTATATATAACTGGCAATATTTGTAATGAGGAGGGCAATGAAGAATGTGGAACTAAGAACAATGTCGAACAAGGAGAACAAATAATGGCTGGAACAAGGAGAAATGATGGATTGAAGAGAGAAGAATAAAGAAACATTGGCAGACGATTCTTATTGTGAATAGATTCTTTCCCATCAGATTTTAACACTCAGATTTCTAAATCCCCCTTTAGTTATTTGTGGCATCTTTAAGTAAACCCTGAAAGGGAATCTTAAAGGTAAAAACTGTTAAGACTCCCATTACAAGGGACTACAATGTGGGGGCCAGTTATATGACTTGATCTGGTATTGGGAGCTGGCAGTGGCACCACAACCTATCCCAAACACATAGACTGGCTTTTTGGAACCAGTTCCCTATGATGGGATACCTTGCTCAGCCTTGATATGAGGGTAGGGGTTTCAACCTGCCTCAAAATGGTATGCTAGACCTTGTTGACTCCCCAAGGAAGGACTTATCCCCTTTGCAGAATGTATAGGACATTGGAAGCAGAGAGGTGGAGGGCATCAGAAGGGGGCAGGGATGGGAAACTAGGGTTTTTATGTAAAAGGTAAAGAAATTTTTAAATAAAAGTATTAAGAATAAATAAAACAAAACTAAAATAAAAATAAAATTAAAAATATATACAGGGAGTCTACATTCTATATGTTATTATGGTGTCTTTGAATTTTAAAATTTCTGATGAATAAACAATCACTGCTAAGAAACATTAGATTGCAAAGTCTGCTTAATTAAGCCAACCTATATATTTAAAAAAAGTCCTGACTTCAAAATGGAAGTCAAATGTGTATTCCTTTTGGGAAGAGTTTGTTTTTCTTCCTCCAGAAAACAAAAGCCTGTGGATTCATTTAGGGTTTAAAAAACCATGTTTTTTTGGGGAAAAAAAAACCTTGAAAATCCTGGCTACAGACATTAAAAAAGCAGAACACAACTAGGCAGTGAAAACTAAGCTAAATACTGGAAGAAAGGAGGCAGAGTAAAAGAGAAGACATGTAGTCCCACCAGAAACAGATGCCAGATCTTTACCCAGTAAGCCACAGCCATATGGCAATACACAGATCAAGAGAAATGGGTTAAATTAAGATATATGAGTTAGTAAGAAATATGCTTAAGATATTGGCCAAAAAGTATTGCAAATAATATGCTTTCTGCATGGTTATTTCATGGCTGAGCAGCTGGGAACAAAGAAGCAGCCTCTTATAACAAATTAGCATCAAAATGGTCAGCTGAAATTCACATAAACCTGAATGAGTTTGGGAATAAATTCTAGGAAAAAAAAAAGAGTTAAGCAAGTTTTAATGCCATGGCTCCTTTAAAACGTGTGTTCCTGATTCAGCAGTAACAGAAAAAAAAATGGCAGTTTGAAATGGTGGCTTCCTAAGCCTTGCTTCCAGCACGAACTCAAACTCTTTCTAAGACCTGTCTACAAAGCATTTAAATGGGTTCTGTGAACAGCATGCTACAACATGCTTAATGGCAACATAGACACACTGTGTGCCTAAAAATGGGGCAATGTATATGGCTCTCAGAAATAGCGAACAGCTCTGCCATGCTGGACTGGACAGAGAAAGCAGGCAGGGCTGTATTTCCCCTAGCAAGGCTGCCTCTTACAGTTTTAAGCTCATAGCATTTTAAGAAGCAGTTCCAGTTATAAAAGGATTGGTGAAGATACACAATAAAGATATATTCAGACATAATAGAGCTCTAAATGAGACACAGTGTCTTTAAAAAATGTATGTAGGCTTGGGAGAGAGAAGAAAGAGTACAGAGATTTATAAAAGGAAGCAAATGGTTTATAAAAAATAAAACAAAGTTTTTAAAAGACATAGTAGAGACAATCATAAATTAAAGGATTAAAGATAATAAAATAAGTACTAAGAAGTAATAGAGTAAAAATAATAAGCCATGTAAAGATGGAATATACACAGAGAGACTGGATTATGTATATTATTGTTTTACCTTTGAATTTTTTGACTGTGACGAAGCCAAGTACAGAGAGACATTTCATTGTTTGGGCTGTTAAGCCTAACAAGCAGAGGTATTTTAAAGGTATCTTGATTTTGAATTTGGGTCTAATGATTTGTTGCTTTGGAAAAGAGGTTCTTCTTTGGTTTTCACAGAGGACCTGTGAAATCTTTCCAGACTAATGTGGTTTGATGGACTAAGACCCCCTGAAAGGACACTGTGAACACTCCCCAAAATACTTCACCCAACAAAAATCATGAAGCTGTTTGGAGAAAACTATGCCCAAATTCCCTAAATGATTGCTTATAAATGTTTGTTTACATTTAAAAGATGATATGCCATAGAGATAGATACTTTGCATTGGTATGGATCTTGGGTTATTGATAGAAATTTAAGCTAAATTTTGTTACATGTATATTTCTGATCTTGATTAAGATATTGTGTTTGGCAGCTCATTTAGAAATATAATCTATAAGTAATAAATATAGGTTGATAGATAATCATCAATAATAGTCAAGCTTGTAGTCATGTTAGATTTTCTAAATATATAGAGATATATTTCAGTTAGATAAATAATCTTCAAACCTTTCAAAGAATACAGCATATGGCATTTAAAATATTTAAGAACTTAGGACTGCCAGGTGGGCAGAGGGAGGAGGGCCTTGGACTTCCCACAGGGCTGGGCACCATGCCCTCTTTTAAGGAAGCAGTGGGAGGGGGAGCGGGAGGGGACTGGGAGAAGGGGAGGAAATGTAATTCTTTCTTTTTTGAATGGAAAAATAAAAGAATATGGGGGAAAAAAAGAACTTAGGACTTTGCATAATAGTGAGACACATCTGTTCCTGGCAACATTAATTACTTCAAGAGGAAGATGGGCATCAAAGAGGTTCCTTATTGAGTTTGTTAGTGATTTGGGCAAAAAACTGCTCTTGCCTGGACTGCTTGACGCTATGCTGTAAAAACTGGATATGCAGCACCCACAGAGAAATGACTGCTAAACTTGCCTAAAAGTGAGATGGTCCTTCAGGGTTCTGCTTCATAAAAAAGTCTCCAAGATATTCTGTAGGTCACAGAAAAAAAGTGACTAAGAAACTGCCAATATAGGTGGAACTGTCTTTGAAATTTCCTGCTCTGTGGAAAAGTTTGCTGGATATTATAAGCCTGTAGGCTGAAGATGGATGATCTAATGACACAGAAGAACGTTGGCTGACTGTCCAGGCAGTGAGATGTCTCTGTCAATTCTTGAGTTTAGGAAGTTGCTTACAATGCAGTTCCTGATTACTTAGGTAATATAATACCCTTCTGGAGTTTTTGAAGGAGTTAAAGAATAGTTATAGTGTTTTCCTTAATTATGATAAAAGGTATAGTAAATATATTATAATTATAATTCTTCATACATATTTTGTTATATGTGATTTTACTATGTTAAACTTAAAACCTTCCTTTTATTTAAACAGAAAAGGGGAGGTGATATGGGATTCCCCTCTGTATGCTGTTATTACCATTAATGAATAAAGGAAGCTGGCTTGAGCCTATAGCAGAGCAGAGCACAACTAGGTGGAGAAAACTAAACTGAATGCTGGGAGGAAGAAGGTGGAGTCAGAAAGAAGCCATGGAGCCCCACCAGAGATAGATGCTGTAACTTTACCTGGTAAGCTACAACCACATGGTGATACACAGATAGAAATGGGTTAAATTAAGATATATGAGTTAGCCAGAAACACGCTTAAGCTATTGGCCAAGCAATATTACGAATAATATGGTTTGTGTGTGATTATTTCAGGGCTGAACTGCTGGGAAAATCAAGTGACCTCTTAGGACACCAGCCTGATCTACAAGTGCTAGTTCTAGGATAGGCTACAAAGCTACAGAGAAACCCTGTCTCAAAAAACCAAAAAAAAAAAAAAAAAAAAAAAAAAGTGAGAAGGGATAAGCCCAGGTTCATGGAACTTTCTGGAAGAGGATTTGGCTGAGGAAATCTAATCTAGGAAGTTATGTGTCCCAGGATCATATCCATGCTAATAACAGCCAATATTTATTTGCTTATTACTGGCAATTTCTTTGTGAAAGAAATTAAGGCAAAGAGAATAACCAAATAATTTTTAGTCAGGTAGTTTGAATAAAACCAGTTTTCTACTCAGAGATTCTGAGAGAGAGGAGACAGAGAGCCTGAGAAAAAAGAGATAAGGTTATGTGAGGGACATGCAATTATTTAGAGTCTAAGGTTTACAATTTAAATCTAGAGAGGAGTTACCTTTGGAAACTTTAGTGGATTTTTTGCAAGAGAGATGTGTTTAACATTCTCTCTTGAATGTCTCACTCTGACCGTTGGAAAGGGATCTGATGAAGACCTGGTTGAAGGCATGAGTATTTCTAATCCCCACTTGGAAGCCTTTAAAATCTCCAGAAAGAAATATTGCTGAAAGAGAAAGAGAAACCTTGATCATAAGAGCTATTGTTATGTAGTTTACAGAAGGAGGCATATGGTTGAATGTTCTAAAAATAATAACCATATAGAGTAGCAGACAGCCTTTGTAGTATTCTATGACACAAAATAACCCTTAGATTTTGCTCAATAGGAGAAAGTACATGTCATGTTTTAAGAGGAATCATTGGTTGCTATTTTCTCATCATCGCTGCTCTTGTGTTGAACCCATAATTCCAAAACCTCAGAATCATACTATGTGTATAAGTAAAAATTTTCATTAGAAGTGATTCAATAAAATATGAGTTATTTTTGTAATTCTTAATTGAAGCTGATTTGCATACCATTGTGTTGAAGTTTTTCAATATTTTGTAGCAGTATAATACATTAATTAATCAAGCAGATTATGTGTGGCACCTGTTCTTCATGATTCTCAGTGATATGTTATAATTTATGCTTATAGAAAACACTTATTAAAACCACAATCTTTATAAAATATGAGTTTATAAATTTGATGCATAAAAATTTGTGTCAAGACAGTCAAAATGGCTTTCCTGTGTATGCTTATGTTAAGTGTTTTTTCCACCAACAACAGTAAGCCCTTTTGGAGGGACAGAGGTCCCACTCCCCTCTGTAATAGACCTAAGAAGTAAATGGAAGCACTAAACTGGAGACACAAGATGAATTAGTTACTGATATTGTAGATTAGACTATAGTGACCTGTAAACTTGTCCCAATAAAGCAATGCCAGTGCTAAGGTAATGAGAGAAAAGACTGGTAAGTCTTATTTTCCCTTGGACAAACATAACCTGGAGGTACAAGCAGGCAATGTTCACACACTTTGTTGAATATTTGTCTTTTCAGAATTGGAAATCAATCCTTATTTTATGACATGAATTCCTAGGTGCATAAATATGTGGCTCTCCTGTGTTCCTCCACTAATACATGTTGGCTCCACTGCAAATCCTTTATAATTGACAGCATTTTCCCCTTGAAAATGACCTTCAGGAACTCAGGGCTCACCTAAGCAAATATGAGATCAACAAAATCAATTTCTTTATATTTTTAATAACTAATTTTGACTAAAGAGAAAAAAATAGGATCGGTCTGTTTGTTTCCTCAAGAAAAACACCTAGACAGAGAAAATAAACAAATATCTTAGGGTAACATGATGAAAAATTATTCCAAGCAAATGGAACTAAGAAACAAAAAGGCTTCACTATAGTTTTACTCTTATATGAAGAGACAGAAGGGAACCAAAACTAAGAGATAACTTGTTCCTGACAAAATGAACAGCTCATGAATAGGATATTATATTTCTAAACATCTACATGCTAAAGACAACCTGCCCAAACTTCATTAAACAAATATTACTAGATATAAAGTTACATCTTAATCCTAATATATTAACAATGGGCAACTTCAATACTCCATCTCAACAATAGAAATGTCACCTTTCTCTCAAAAATTGGTGTATATAATTTGACTGTGTGTGTTTATCAAGTTTTGCTATTGGGATAATGCTGACTTCATAAAAGAATTCAGTAGCTGTAATGCTTTGGATGAGACTGTCCCCTTCAACAGGCTTGGGGTACATGAACTTTTTGTCTCAAGTTGGTGGAACTCTTGAGGAGGTTTAGAAGGTACAGACTGGTTGAAGGATCATTAGATGTATGATTTCTGAGTTTAAAGAATTGATCCATTTCCAGTTCTCTTTCACTTTCCTGTCTACAGCTTGAGATATGAGTCCTCAGCTTCCTACTCCTTGGCACATCAACTTAAAAGGAATATTTCTGACCACTCAGTATCTCATGGCCTCCTCTAAGGGTAAAAGCATCTTTCACCTCCATCTCTTCTGTTTTGTTTTGTTTTCCTTGTCCATACTGGAAGACTTTTGCAGCCAGGACTAGATTTTCCATAATTGACTTACTGGAGGGAACAGATTCTGATTTGTGGCACAGGGTTTCAGCCAAGGAGGCAAAATGATCATTGGTTTCACAACTGGCTGCTTCTATAAAAGTATGAAAATCCTGATTCCAGAGAGGAGAATTTTAAAGATACAGTTCTTCAAAGAAATGAAAATAATTAGGAAATGTGTGTAGGTTAGATAGATTTTGTTGCTGAAAAAAGATTTCTCTTCTTCATTCTAGCTTGTTCCAGGATGGTCTCATGATGGTAAGACACCGTGCAGCAACATTCTCTAAAATGCCTTGGTGATTTCCCTGAGGTAGGCTGTCAGAAAACTGGAGCACATTGCAGTAACACAGCCACCTTGCAGAGTTCTCTTTGTATCAGGGGATCTCTCAGGTGGAGACTGCAGTCACCACTGCAAAATAGCCTCCTGATGAAAACAAGTCATATAGCTCTTGAACATCTTAGCAAGTACACTATTGTCCTTTTGACAGGAAGTTACTGAATTTCAACTATATATAATAATTTACACTCTAATAGGTAGTGGGTTTTTCAAGGGACAGCTTCTTCTCCAAGGAGCCTTCAACGACAGGTTGTCCTCTTGGTAAATAAGAATTTTTCAAGAACTTAAACTGATAAAAATTTGTTTACTATCTATATTATCTTCTCTGTGGATTCAGTTAAGAAATTAATTCACATCTAAAAGAGTTTATAGAAAACTTGATTTTGCCTTCTGACAAAATTTCTAATTGAGACAGCAGAGATGGGCATGGATACAATTCAGGCAGAATCCATCAGACAGATGCTTATTTGCTAGAAGTTTTTTCTGGGGCTCCAGACTAGAAGAACATTTGGAGAGTCACGAGATACTGCTTTTACAGGATGCCTCCACTGTGTAGACAAAGGACACTTGGAGTTTCTGTGGTTTGGAGCCCTGGGGAAGAACAGATACTGATTCACTGCAAGCTGAACTGACTCCACTTTCTTGGTTCCAGGAATCAGAGCCTCTGATGGTGGTAGACAAAGTCATCTGGGACCTGTGTTAGGGTGCTGGTATCAGCATAGCGAAAGGACTGGAGAAAAGGCTTACTTGAATTCCTATAAATAAAAACATTCAGAAATGATGCAAAACCAGACTAATGTATGAAATTCTCAAAATGTTAAAACAAAAGAATAAACAAATGTGGTGTAGGAGGGTCTTTTGTATTTGTGTTACTTTTATTGGTTAAATAAAGATAACTGCCTTGGCCTTTTGATAGGGCAGCCCTTAGGTGGGTGGAGTAGACAGGACGGAATGTTGTGAGAGAGAAGGCAGTGTGGCAGACGCCATGCTTCTCCTGCCCAAGATGGACACTGTTAGACTCATGCCCGTAAGCCACAATTCAAGTGGCAATACACATTAATGGAGATGGGCTAAAATAATATGTGAGAGCTAGCCAATAAGGGGCTGGAGATAATGGGCCAGGCAGTATTTAAATGAGTACAGTTTCCATGTAATTATTTCGGGTATGCACCTGGAGCTGGGCAGGACAAGGGGCCCTGCGCCAGGAACTAGGCCCCAGGAACGCAGCCCGCGTGCCTCTTGCATCACAAATAAAATAGAGTTTTGCACCCACAGGGAAACACTATTAAGGTTGTGCACACTGAAAACATCATCATGGCTAGCTATTGGAAGACATTTGGCATAAAGGCTCATCCAGCATCCACCTTTTGTTGGCCTTTGAGGCTCCAAACCTGCCATGTGGGCTTGCCTGGCCTGAATTTTAAATCATTTTGGGATTCATATTATCCTAAATTAAGGACCAGAAGTTTCAGTGGAGGGAAATCAAGAATTATTGGAAATACGTGAGTTGCTGAGTCTATATTATAAGGCCAATGGATGCCTCAGGGCTTTTGCAAACATCATTTACCTTGGGACTTGCTAGACTCTTTGTCAAGGCTCCCTTGAGCCTCCTTTAATTGATATTGTTTGCTCCTGGGTCTTCGAGCATATCTGTTCATAGGTGATATTTTCCTTTGGAATGCATTAATCTCTTTTACACTTTGGTGACACAAAAGAAGGTCAGAGAAATGGCACCAACTGTGTGATATGGAGTGGAATTAGCATAGGGCTAAAATGATTCATCCATAGATATCATGTTCATACCAACTCACAGGTGAGAATGGATCTCTATCCCTTCTGTCTCACATGGTATTAAGAAAATTAAAAATCAAAAGTAGAACAAGTTACTGAAGAAAAGGCATGATAAGATTTTGGGTGTTTTACAGATTGTCCTGTAAATTCTGAAAAGAATGTAGTTACACAGTAAAAAAATGACACAGGTAAAATGCTCAACAACTTTGAATAAGAGCAGCTTGGATTAAGAGAGTGGTTGCTGAAGAATTAGTGTCAACATGTAGCAGAGAAAATATTCTGCGTTGAAGGTCATTATAAGACAACAGAATAGGGTCAGACTACAAGTAAGAACATAAATATAATTTGTATGAAATTTGCAGTTGATAGTCAATTGCTTAATTTGATTGTGTAACTATGACAACTCATCGAATTACTGGCAGTGATTGAAAACATTTCCTAAAAGTGAGAAGGTATAAACACAGGTTCATGGAACATTCTGGAAGGGAAATTGGCTGTGGAAATCTCAGAAACACAAAATGTCATGGTTTGGTCCAGTAATTGTGTGCTTTTCTTAAGTGCTGTAGAAATCCCATGCACTTACTGCAGCACTTTTGTTAACAGGGATAGCAATTTTTACTGCTGGGGCAATGGCTCTGTTACTAAAAGGCTTTCCTCCAGAGCATGAAAAACAAAGTTGTGATCCCCCTGATTCCAAGTAAGAAGCCAGGTGAGAGGACACAGTGCTAAAAATCCCAACAATTACGATTTGAAATGCAAATACCTGTATCTCTTGAGACTTGTAAGAGAACTCCATACTCAACGTGTTGGTTTCAGACCAATGAGCTATCTAATCCTAAACACAATGTGGAAAGTTGCAACTGAGTACCAACAGCCACAGTTACCCTCTGTCCATGCTTTACCATGCATGTAGAGATAGTACACAAAGAGAAAGAAAAAAACCACATACACACATACACACTCAAACTCTTACACACCAAAATAATACAGTACTTTGAGTCGTGTAAAGCTCCAAGTGTACACATTTGGAAAGAACAAATTAGGAATTTCGGACTGTGTTTGCTGGCCTGATTCAGATGTTGTTGCAGGGTCTCCTTCTTATACAAACTAAAATGACCTCTATATCACGAAAAACGTGTCTAGTTACCACACTTACTGTTACATGATGATCGAAGATTTAGGGGTGAAAATGAGACCAAAAGTTATGAGTCAGCTTGATGTTTTCAAAACTGTCATTGAGCACAAAGGTACCATATATAAAAACTGCCTATGAAATACAATGAAATTCCTGTAGTCACAAAATTTTAACATAGAATTGATGGACATTTGTGTTTCACGACTTAGTCTAAGTCACACTGTCAATGACTCCTACTGTGCAGCTTGGCAGAAGTCCCAAAGAGGACTCAAGGATACTGTGTTTTCTACGTTGTCAAAGGTGAAGTCACCCAAAATGAGAATCAAGGCACCATTCTTCTGCTGTGTCTTATATAGGCAGATACACCACTGCATGCAGCATAGACTCGGAAGAAACTCCATAGACTCCAAGATGCTGGTTGTCCTGCTCACAGCGGCCTTGCTGAGCCTGAACTATGTTCAGCACTTCAGTGAAGGTAAGGCACATGGTTGCTTGTTCAGTGAATCTGCTTTTAGGTAACAGATCACATGTCACTCCTGGAAGAAGCAGAGAGAGAGAGAAGAGGACTGGCAGAAAGGCAGGACGGAAACATCGATACCAAGGTATTTATTGCATTTGAAGCCTCATTCAACACCAAGGACTTGGATGTTGTCAAGTACAATTGAACAGAAGGATGGTGAGGTAGGGCTGGATGTCTAGATTAACCTCTCTGTGTTGTGAATGATCAAACAGGAATGTTCACAGAAGGCAGGCCAGCTATGAATATCCTGTTAAAAAGTGGGAAGTGGAAAACAGGCATCTTGCATCAGTGAATGTAGAGCTGAAGAAAGGATAAAGGGGTATTTCTGGGTAGGATAGCCAAATAATTAGTTTTAAAATCCTATGGTTTGCTTCCCTATTGTCCATAGAGATGATGCACAAAATAATCAGTTTTCTAAGACCTCAAATGCTAGTTCGAAACATGAAGATTTGATGTTTGATACCACGGATACATGGATTAAGAGACAATTTACATAAAAATTAGGTGGGAATAATCATGAGGATGACTCACAAATGAGTAAGAGGAACTATGTAATAGCCATTGAGTTGTTGATACAAGGAAAGAGGGCATTTGTTTCAACACTAAACTTATCTCTTCTGGTGATGTACCTATAAAGAAGGTGAGTCTGTATCTCAGATACTAATCACAGACACTGTGTTGCAGCATTCCCCCAAGGTCCTGCTGCCATACAAGGTTTTACCTTAAGCAAGGGCCACCCCAGCAAGGTCAGCAACAGAACCAGCCTCCTCAGTCTGGAAACCAACAAGGCCAACCCCAACAAGGAGGCCCACAGCAGAACCAAGGCCCTCACCCTGGAAACCAGGAAGGCCCGCCCCAACAAGGAGGCCCACAGCAGAACAAAGGCCCTCAGCCTGGAAACCAGCAAGGTTCATCGCAATGAGGAAGCAGGCCACAGGGACCTTCCCAGGGACAGCGTCCTCAGTAAGCAAGACTACATTATCAGGTAAGGTTTGTATTTACTCTTCTTGTAATACCATAATTCTGATAGTTTTGCTAGCACAACTGTACTAAATCAATCCTAAACATACTTATATTGCATACTTAGTGTTCAAATCACTATGGTTGTTATTTGGATATGCTATGATTGTCTTTTGGCTATACGTGGTGGAATAGAAAGATGATTAATGTCTTGTATAGTCCTCAAGGTATTGTGATTATGATGAGCAATGCTGACACCAGCTTGATGACATGATTGTCTGTTTTGTTTTGCCACAAGAGCAGTGTTTGACATAAATCTACTGTCTCCTTTCTCATGCCAACATCCCAACTTTTTTAGGTCTGCCTGATCATGCATTATCTCTGGTAAGTGGGACCTTACTGAAGTGCTGTTAAATATTACCCTCATTTTTAGGATGCATTCATGCTAGCATATCCTCCAAATAAGTAAAAAAGAGGAAAGAAAAAAAGAAAGAAGCCAAAGACACCAAGTTAAAATTTAAAAGTATATCTTCATACCCCCACCACTTAAATCATCAAAGTCTACCACTAAATCTTTCAACACTCCATTACAAACACACACTGACACAAACTTTGTCTATTATTTGTATGTCTGCATATTACACTTATTAATTAAATTTTCATTTTAAAACATCCACAATATTTCGAAGAAATATAATATTTATGTTGATATTTTTGGTTTACTAGAGAACCATCATATTCTGTGGCTCTGCTGTCATTGATTAATTAATACCTAGTCAATGAACTTTAATCTTATTTCTGTGTTTCACTAGTATAGGTTGTGTCTCAGTATCCCTCTTTCTAAATATGTCTTATAATTGGTAATTAGTTTTGAGACCAGATTTGTATAACTGGCTTCATATTTGTTTTCTGGCCAAGTATATCTTTGAATACCTGATCATCTTCCCGCTACTTCCCAAGTCCTGTGATTAGAAGCATATGTCATAATCACCTGTAAAATAAAAGTTTGTGAAGAATGTCTAGAAACAGACATTGTTAATATTTCCAAAATAATTGATTTCACTTTCTTGTGTGTTCTTTCACATTGTTTCCCTTTAATACACTGTGCTTTTTCCCCCTTCATATTCACATAATGTTCACTTTCAAAGTATAGCCAATATATTTATTAAAGACTATATAGATTCCATAAAGTAGGTAGTGTGAATTTTAAAAGATATAATATGTAAAGTGTTTCAGAAATCATTTTGAGGCCTACAATTTTTTTTCTTACCTAGGACTCCCAGTATAATTGCAAATAAAAATATATGATAATAGTGTAATTTCACAAGTTAGGTTCTTAGGAATCACACAACTTTTGGAAAACAACATTGCCTCATATTGACCTTATTCACAACTGGCACATTTAGTGTAATTTGCTCAACATAGAGAGATGGATAGATAGATAAACAGATAGATAGATGGATGGATAGATTATAGATAGATAGATAGATAAATGGATGAATAGATGGATGGATAGATTATAGATAGATAGATAAATGGATGAATAGATGTTAGATCGATAGATGATACATAGATAGATACATAAATAGATAGATAGAACACACACATGTGTGTAAGAGAGAGAGACACACACAGAGGGAGAGAGAGAGAGAGAGAGAGAGAGAGAGAGAGAGAGAGAGAGAGAGAAGACACAGAAAGAAAAACCTGTGGTATTTCCAAAGTATTAGGGCATTTCTCATTACTAACTTGAGTACAATAAGGAATAGAAGTTCATTTTAGGAAGATGTTTATGTTATCAGACTTTTAAAACATGTTTAGTTAGCGTCTTGAAGATGCCTAAACACACTTTCTGTTCTTACATTAGGTACAGGTTTGTTCCTAGTACTCAAACAGTAGTGTAAAACTGCCTCTTTCTTTGGTGCTAGAAATCTTTTTCCCTCTTCTGGCATCTGAAGACACTGCATGTATGTGGTGCTCATACACATTCAAGCAAACACTTCTATGTATAAAATAGTAAATAAATATTTAATAAATATAAACATTATAATAATTATAGCTCATTAAAGATAAACCCAAAAAGTTATAAAGTTTTGAAATTTCCAGTTATGTCAATTTTGAGTTTTGCTTACACACTTAAGAATTTAATTTGGGAAAACACCAAGTATCAGACACTATGTGTACAAATACATCATATAGCATCTATGTTTTCAAATCTATAATATTTTTTAAGATAACATTCTTACAAGAAAACATGACTATATCAGCCAATATCTTCTTGTGTACAATATTTTCTGTTGTTAAGGAACATCATTTTAACTGATGAATAAATTTACTAAAGTCTTATGAGGATTAATCACAAATGTAATTTCTCTGTCATGGTTGACAAAAATGGGATTATCAAAGTCTGAAGAGCATTTTGACTTCAGACATTTCTGCAGAATTAGGTGTTTTCCCAGCTGGTTTTTGGTCTTGCTTTGTTCCAATGTTTCCTTTTATGCTTGATTCCCTATGATGGGAGACATCAACAACATAACTAGAAAACATACATCAACATCTTAATAATGAAACTTTACTTTGATATTTTTCCTATATATTTTGTCTAACTATATTGCTATTGTTCCATAATTTCAACTATATATATATATATATATATATTCTAAAATCTTTATTACCCAGTATAATATTTAGATATGTGTGCATACAAACTTCACATACACATATCTTATTATATTAACATTTATGTATATATCTGTATTCATGTATGCATATACATATAAGCAGCATCCATATATATGTAAAGGTCTGATGTGGGATGTCCTTCTGTCTATGTGTTGCCTTTATTTGTTAATGAATAAAGGACTGGCTTGGCCTATAGCATGGGAGAGAGAATGATGTAGTCAGAGAGATGCCCTGGAGCCACTGCTGGAGATAGATGTGCTGAAACTTTCCTGGTAGGCGACAACCTCATGACGATGCACAGATTAATGGAGGTGGGTTTAATTAATATGTAATAGTAAGTCAATAAGAAGCTAG
This sequence comes from Ondatra zibethicus, assembly GCA_004026605.1. Classification (NCBI taxonomy): domain Eukaryota; kingdom Metazoa; phylum Chordata; class Mammalia; order Rodentia; family Cricetidae; genus Ondatra; species Ondatra zibethicus. The sequence goes on along the minus strand of PVIU01032473.1, from coordinate 3,280 downwards.
GGCTAATGGTCCAAATAGTGATTTAATGAATACAGTTCCTGTGTGATTATTTTGGGATTAAGCTAGTTAGGTGGCTGGGAACCAACAAGCCGGCTTTCTCCAGCAAAGCTCATATCCACATATATGCATGCACACAGACGCACAAATATATATGATTTGCCAAGGCTGGTGTGAATGGAAACATTTGAGGCCAAATGTCATAGGTGATTTCATCTTCACAAGTACCTATGCAGACATTTGATCAGGATGAGGTTGGTGGTGTGTGTAGTTTTCTTAATTCTCAGAGAAGATGACTGAGGTCCAGACCAAAATTTCCATAAAGGGAAAGAATAGTCTATGAAGTTGTATGTCTAATTATCTACATACTTGGTAATGACAGCCAACATCGATTTGCTTATTTTTGGCAATTTCTTTGTGAAAGAAATTAAGGCACAGAGAATAAGTGTAAGTTTTTGAATAAAAAATATAAAAAATCATATATAGATCCTCCTGGAAATTGGAAGCAAACAAGATCGCTGGGAAATAGTTGGGAACACGGGGGTGAGGATAGGGGTGGAGGTAGGGGTGGGTGTGGGGGAAGAGGAAAGGAGGAAGAAGGGAGAAGGGAAGGACAGGGGAGAGCTTGGGGGAGCAGGAGGGTGGAGATGGAGGAAGGGCGGATATTGGAGCAGGGAATAAGATATCTACATTAAGGGAGGCATTTTAGGATTGGCAAGAGTCTTGGCTCTAGAGGGGATCCCATGTGTCCACGGGGATGTCCCCAACTAGGTACTTGGGTAGCAGAGGAGAGGGTGCCTGAACTAGCCTCGTCCCATAGTCACATTGATGAATATCTTGATTATCACCATAGAAATTTCATCCGATGGATGGAGATAGAGAAAGAGACCCACATCCATATCAGAGGAATGGACTGAGCTCCCAAGGTCCAGTTGAAGAGAAGAAGAAGGGAGAAGATGAGCAAGAAAGTCAGGACCCCGAGGGCTGGTCCACCCACTGAGACAATGTGACTGATCTAATGGGAGCTCACCAAATCCAGCTGGACCAGGACTGAACGAGCATGTGATCAAACTGGAATCTCTGATTGTGGCTGCCAATGGGGGCTGACTGAGAAGCTATTGATAAGAGCACTGGGACCTATCTCTTTTGCATGTATTGGCTTTTTGGGATCCTTATCTATTTGGATGTACACCTTCCTAGGCCGGGATGGAGGGGGGAGGGCCTTGGACTTCCCACAGGGCAGGGTAACCTGCTGTCTGTTAAGGATGCAGGGAGAAGGAGGAGGGTTAGTAGGGGAGCAGGAGGGTATGGGAGAAGAGGAGGAAGTGTAAATTTTTCAATGAAAAAAATAAGAAATCCCCCCAAAATAAAAGAAATGAATCAATAAAAGATGAGGTATTTTTGTCATTCTTAATTGAAGCTGTCTTGTACACCATTGTGTTGAAGTTTTTTAATATTTTGTAACAGTATAATACATTAAATAATCCAGCAGATTATGTGTGGCACCTACTCTTTATGAGTCTCAGTGATCCATTGCAATTCATGCTTACAGAAAACATTTATTAAAACCACAAGCTTTATAAAGCATAAGCTTATAAATTTGTCAAATAGAAATTTGTATCGAGACTGCCAAAATGACTTTCCTGTGTATGCTTATATTAGGTGGTTTTCCCAACAAACTTACGCTGATTTAGAGTGGACAAAGGTTCCATTCCTCTCTGTAGTGAACCTAAGAAGTAAATGGTATCACTAAACTGGAGACACAAGATGAATTAGTTACTGAGATTGTAGATTAGATTACAGTGAGCTGTAAACTTGTCCCAATAAAGCAATGGCAGTGCTAAGGTACTGAGAGAAAAGATAGGTAAGTCTTATTTACCTTTGGACAAACATAACCCAGAGGTAGAAGTAGGCAATGTTCGCACGCATTGTTGATATAGTTGTATGTACCAGAAATGGAAAGCAATCCTTACTTTTTATGACAACTATTCCCTAGTCTCATACATATGTAGCTCCCCTTTATTTCTCCACTAAAACATGTTGGCTCCAATTGCAAATCCTTTTCGATTGATATGATTTTGCCCTGGAAAATGTACTTCAGGAACTCAGGTCTCACATAAGCAAAGTCAAATATGATATCAACAGCAAGTTTGTGTGGAATCACTATAGCAATAGTTGTGTACTCTGGAATCTGTGAAGGGTAAACAAAAATATAAAAGGCCCCAGATTTGTAAAGACTGTACCAGTTGTCTTCCCTTGCTTAGGAGTCAATGAAGCTGCTCTGGTGGAAACTGCATTCCTGAGATCTGATGGAAGTATCTCACCTAGGAGTGTGTGTGTTTGTCTGTGTGTATGTGTGCCCATGTGTTCTAGCATGACTAATGGGTCTCTGGATTGGAAATGTTTGTCCGGTCAATATAACAAGAATATTTTTGTCAGTCAGGGTCTCTTAACTTCCTCTAGGAGTATGAGCATGTTTCAACTCCATCTTTTCTCCTGTTCTCCCCATACAGACTAGAAGAAATTTGCAGTCAGAAATAGTTTTCCCTTCATTGACTTGCTGGAGGGCAACAGTTTGATTCATAGGGCAGGGTCTGAGCCATAGGAGGTAAACTGATTACTGGATTCTCAGCTGGCTGGTTCTTTAAAAGTATGAAAATCCTGAATCCAGGTGGGGGAGTTTTGAATATACAGTTCTTCGAACAAACACAAATAATTTGGAAAAAATTGTGAGGATTAGATTTTGTTTCTGAAAAATGGTTTCTCTTTTTCATTTTAGATTGTTCCAGGATGGTCTCATGATGGTAAGACACCGTGTAGCAACATTCTCTAAAATGCCTTGGTGATTTCCCTGAGGTAGGCTGTCAGAAAACTGGAGCAAATTGCAGTAACACAGCCACCTTGGAGAGTTCTCTTTGTATCTGGAGATCTCTCAGGTGGAGACGGCAGTCCCCCTGCAAAATAGCCTCCTGGTGAAAGCAAGTCATGTAGCTCTGGAACATCTTAGCAAGTACACTATTGTCTGTCTTTCTTTTAATAGGAGGGTACTAAATTTGAACTGTATGAAATTATTCACACCCTATTCAATACTGGGTTTTTCAAGTGGGAACTTCTTCTTCAAGGAACCTTCAAGGACAGATTGTCCTCTTGGTAAATCACACATTCTCAAGACCTTAAATTAATAAAAACTTGTTTGCCTTTTTGTTTATCTTTTTATTATTTTTATTGTGCTATACATTTTTCTCTGCTCCCCTCTCTTTCTACCCTCTCCCCTCTTCCCTGA
>PVIU01032472.1:0-13580 GCA_004026605.1 Ondatra zibethicus | reverse complement strand
TCAAAACACCAGATTTCCCATACATTTTTATCTTTATGAAAGGCTGTTGGGCATAGTTTTCAGTCTCTCACTGCTATTATTTCTGGTCACTTGTGGACCTATGGGGTTATGGCCTTGTTTTTCCCTTTACGCTAATAGTAATACATAGATGACTTATGGGAGACATACAGACCTTATACCGTCCACATATGATATAACTAGGGCTCCTTCCTTATGAAGTCATTTAGCTGTGCCTCCTAAAGGGCTCATTTCCATATAGTCACGTTGATAGGCAGGGCTTGAATTCACCAACGCATACTTCAAGTGCCTCAGTGTGGACTTGGTGAGGGACTGCAACTCAGCCTACAGCAGCCCCAGCTTAAGCACTGCTGTGACACTTGTGCACGGCTCTCCTATCCTACACTGAAGTGTGCATACTTCATACATGAATGTGTATGTGTTTAAAACGCCAGGTGATACAAAGATCTGAGAAGCACAAAGACTTCATCACACTGAAGACCAGTCATAAGTGTTTAAGTTTCAGAGTTTGGTGCACATCATCTTACAACCAGCAGCTGTGCCATCTTCTGCGCTCCTCTTGTCAAGGGGTCCACGACAGCCACGACATCAAAGAACAGGTCCTTCTCAGGAGGACTCAGCTTTATCACACTGCAGTCAAAAAGGGAGGGCAAACGTGGTGGATTACGTTTATAAAATACATCATAATGTGATCTTAGTTATGTATGTTTATAAAACACATCATAATGTGATCTTAGTTATGTACATTCTTATGAGTTGCTTGCTTTCCCTTGTAGTTGAAAAATTCTGGTTATATAATAAAATCCAAATTTGAAATTTGTGTGCAACTTTGTAAAATTATAAAGAATTTGAGAAAATGAACTATTTTATAAACACACATTAAGGAATGAGACTACTACAGTACAAATCCTGATAGTGTTTGTACAGGGGAATATATTCCCTAAGATCTGAGGATTGACTATACTTTTATTCACTTGGTATTGTACAAAATCAACATAATACAGGGAAATCAGGACCAAATACACTCAAAACCACGGTAATTTATTTGGACCCAGCTATTGCTGACTGAGTGACGGCCACCAGCACCCTCCTCTCCCTACCTCCTGCTCACCCTTTCCCATTTGTTCCCATTGATCTAAATCATAAATGAAGAGATGGACTTCATTTAAAGGAAAATGGCAACAAACTGGCCAGTAGGAGATAATAATATGTCTGTTATTAAAGTACAGTCTATGCTAACTCAGTTATGACTTCAACACCAGTCACACAAAGCATTTTCTCAGATGAAGAACTCTTTATTCTGGCAGTAGAAAAGGCCATACCAGATGAAGTGCCACGCAAGCGCAGCTACAGAAGCAGCAATCGTCTTCACTACAGAAAGACTCTTGGCAGGGAGAAACCGATGCTCATCAGTTAAATATTTACTAGAGACATGAGCATGGAGTGAAACTTTGTATACTTGAAGCTCTAATTTGATTGTGTTATAATAAGAGTAGCAGAGTCAACAGATCTTGGATAATTCTGCCAAAAATAAGGGCTATAAGTTAGGTGATCTAATAGTAAGACTACAACTGTTGTGTCTTTTATTTATCTTGCAAAAATTGTACAAATCACTGTCATATTGTAGCACCTGTGGAAACTAGTTGTCACAAGGCTTCAGTAGAGGTCACCTGTGTCCTGCTGCTTTAACCTCCCCCAAGGAACTGCTAATTCTTGAAGGCTGTATGTTGTGCTTTAGTTCCAAAGACACCATTTAGCTACATGCATCACGCCATAGGTTAAAGGTAGCTTTTTGAACTGAGCGTGGTGATGCACAGCCATCTGTCCGGTTCTAAGGAGGATGAGGAAGGAGGCTCATAATCTCATGTTATAGGAGGTTGCTTATTTGTCCTGGTTGCCCAGAACCAAAATAATCATGCAGAAACTGTATTAATTAAATTACTGCTTGGCCCATTAGCTCTAGCTTCCTATTGGGTAAATCTTACATCTTTTTTTTTTTTTCCTTCCCGAGACAGGGTTTCTCTGTAGCTTTGGAGCCTGTCCTGGAACTAGCTCTTGTAGACCAGGCTGGTTTCGAACTCACAGAAATCTGCCTGCCTCTGCCTCCCAAGTGCTGGGATTAAAGGCATATGCCACCACTGCCCGGCTAAATCTTACATCTTAATTTAACCCATTTCCACTAATCTGTGTATCACCACGTGGCTGTGGCTTACTTGCTAAAGTTCCGGCATCCATCTCTGGCTGGGCTACATGGCTTCTCTCTCACTCTGCTTCCTTTCTCCCAGCATTCAATTTAGTTTTCCCCACCTAACTAAGTTCTGCCCTGCTATAGGTCCAAAGCAGTTTCTCTATTCACTAATGGTAATCACAGTATACAGAGGGAGGGAAATCCCACATCAATCTCAAGGTCATCTTGAGCTACATAGCATGTTTGAGGCCATTCTAGAGCAAGATTTTACATCAAATAAATGCCTCCTACTACAAATTAAAAAGCTAATGTAAAATACCATTTATTTGGAGGTAATTGCAGATAATCTTGAGTATAGGTATCTTAGAGATCTTATATTAGTAAGAACTCCTTAGGAAATGAGTCTTTCATGTACTGAAAATACATAGTATTATTTATATAATATAATGAGCAAAGATACTTGTTACTAATAATATTGAAAAATAAAAATCATGCTAAGTATAACTCAAAACTTTATATCCTAAATGTGTTTTTACTCATTAAGCTTTACAACTGGATTTGTAGTATGTGTGTATGGTGTGTATGCTTAGTATGCGTTGTGTTGTGTGTGTGTGTGTGTGTGTGTGTGTGTTAGTAATGTGGTACAAGGAATCAAACTTGGCCTCATGCATGAAATGCAAATGCATCCTCTACTACTGAGCTATGTCCTAGATCGTTTTTTCTTTATGTTGCTAATTATATTTTTACTGAACACAGAACTTTTAGGTTTTACTGTTATAAAAAGAGTGGAAATAGTGCATGGCAAGGGGAAAGAATGCATGAAATAATTCATAGTAGGAAAATGAGATATTGCTACAGCATTACCTGTGATTCTCTTTTAGTAATGTGACATCATACCGAGAGGCACGCACTGGCAATGGAGACACCAGTGCATCGATTTTCATCACAAGGTCGCTCATGCTATACAAGCAGAGAAACAATATGTGAGACTTCTAGGAAGAGAAAACTTTGTATTTCATTTTACAGTTGACAACTCTAGAGAGGCCCTTTCTATATGAATGACTATAGCTCCTGTCTTACAGAAGTAAACTACAAAGGACACAGAGTGTAATCACACCTCTCTGGGAAAGGTGAGGCACTCAACACAATAAACATGAATAGTGGAAATTTACAGTTGAGGTCAAAGTATAAATAAAAGTATGAGACCTATGCACACAGTCTCTATGAAAAAGACTCCTCTGTGAAAGGAGGGGTATAGTTGGACGAATGCAAAACAGAGAGGAAGAATGGAATAAAGAAACAAACCCCGGCCCTCAGAGTTAAGGGATGGAGAGTAAATGCATGGGTTGATCGTCTTCTTCTTCATATCTTTGTTATTAATCTTGTCTAAATAGTGACACATTTTCTAACGGTGAGAGAAAATATATGAAAACACTATACTCCCAAATGAGCTGCTATAATACCTTTAAATACTTACTCTTTGGAGTCGATTTCCATATTTTCAACAATGTCTTTAATTTTCTCTACCAAATTACTAAATGTTATCTTTTCAATCAAGTGAAAATCTTCTAGGTAGAACTCTTCATGTAAAGGTCCTAAGAACTTGAAACAAAGAAAGTTTTAGTGTTAGATATTTCCTAGGAGACATTCAGGGAAACTGTCTCTTTTCATGTTTACTCCACCACACTAACACTGCGCCACCACGGGCATCTTCTGGGAGCGCTGTTATGTGCAGCCACTGTCACACTGCGTGTGCAGAGCCCTGCACAGGACATGGGGCCGACATGATGGGCTCATATAGGAATGCGCCTATTTAACAACATTAGAAGCCATGTCAAGTGGAATGTTGTTTTCTTTAATAGAAAGGTTACAGAGGCTGGTTCCAGACACGTCCTACATGCCCTGCAGCTGCTCTGAGTGAACACTCAGGCAGCATGTACCGGAATCTTGCAGAGGTGACATCAGAGGGCTGATAATGCTTCATTGTAAGTATAGATCACAGGGTCTGCATGGATCCTGTGCATAGATCATGGGAACTGCATTACTAAAAGCATGCTTGGAAACTTTTTTTAACTTTGAGATGATATAAATTTAACTCAACTTTAAAACAGTTTCAGCGTTTTAGTTGTTTAGTTATTGCTGCTTTTATTGTTTTGTTTTTATCACTGGCAGACAGGATTGGAAAAGAGTGGAATTTTAGATGTACCATTTCTAATGGCTCAAAAAGTTTTATTATTAACTTAGAATAGGGCCCTCAAATCCTAAATTATTTTCTTAAAATGGTGTCTATCTATACCGATGAAAGTCACCGGAATATTGGCTTCCTTTCACCCATGTAAGCAAGGACAGCATCAAACAGTAAAGGACCTGATTCTTCAATCTCTATTCTACTTAAAGTTGAATGCATTTGCCAAATAATGAGATTTAGATGGCATAAAATCAGATAATATTCAGGGTGGGGAAAAGAACTTTAAATTACAAAATTAAGCAATAACGGGATAAAATATATCTGGTATTTAAATCTTGATTGCAATATTTTAGAAATGTGATTTTTTAAAGTTAAGAATTCTATAATACAAAGCATTACCCGCTTTGACAACACATTATACTCTACTAGAATGTTCACTAACACTGAGTAGAAAGCCCTCTGTATTGGCTTATTTTCATGTATTAGTGCATAAAAATCAAGTCTGCATGTGAGCCTACAATCTACAGTTCTCAAATATTTCAAGAGAAAACATGAGTTACTACTTACTGAAAAGCTACCTTGTTGGGGCCTGTTTCAAGTATTTACATATATTTTCAATATTACATTCATTGTAAGTATAGATCACAGGGTCTGCATGGATCCTGTGTATAGATCACATTTATCATATATAAATGCATATTCAATATCTTCATCAACAGATTACAGCTCCTACTGTTTGAATAATGAAGCCAGGTTTTATTAAATTTATACAACTCACTGAACAACTGAGTCTGAACTTCTGGCAGCGTGGCTCAAAAAGTGGGGTTTGCTTTCTCTACTGCTTTCCAGGCCGTAATTTTCCACAACTTTTGACTATGTGTGCAATCAACAGAAACAGAAAGCACTAAAGCATATATAAACATATAAACATTTACTTCTTTAGTATTTCTGCAAGAAATTATGTGATCATTAGCTGGGCAAGGGGGCACACCCTTTCAACCCAGCCTTTGGGAAGCCAGGTTTCTGTTAAACATATTTTCTATTTATATATTGTTTATTTAACAGCAGACATATGTGAGTTCAAAGCCAACTTGGTCTACATAGTTCTAGGTCACCCAGAGATACACAGTGAAACCCTGTCTCAAAAATAAAAATTCAAACATGGAAAATTATGTGATCATTATTGTATTCAAATTATTAATCATTTATAATAAAGTATAACTCTAAATATTCTTCAACTTTACCATGGGACAGGCTCTATGTTAAAATGCACTAACTATTTCAAGGATGAAGCTGTCCGAATGCTAACGATCTGCCCCAGAGACTATGATTATGATTATATTGCAGGGTGATAAAGATGACATTGTTGCGGTTATGTCCCCAGAGACTATGATTATGATTATATTGCAGGGTGATAAAGATGACATTGTTGCGGTTATGCCAGCCATGGCACTTGTTCTGAAGCACAGTTCCACTTCCCACCAGCAGCCCTAGGCAAGGACTCTGACTGGGTGTCCTCAGCCGCCCACGCAGACGTGCAGCTGGGTCCCAGTCGCATTTACCGGCACCTCCTACTCTTCCTGGACAAGCCCGTGGGTCACAACCCTCTGCACCCAGCAGACACCTTCACTCTCAGGAGGTGCGGGTCCTACCTGAATATTGTTGTCGACTGTAAGAGAAGGGAGGGAGAGGGCAGACTTAGGGAAGTAAGTTTACTATAACTGCATTATTGGTTATCATTACCACAGCACTATGTTAATGATAGCAGGCAATATAAGGCATGGGGGTAAAGACAGCCATTCACTCAAAGTTATCTTTAAAAATCTGTATTTCTTTCCATGGCAACTGCTGAGAGGACGTGATGCCACCCTGAACTTCCGCATTGCTTGCTATTAGATTGATAAACACTTATTTCAATAAGCTCGGCTTTAAATGTTTGCTATCAGTTTGTCAAACAGCACTTTCAGAGCTGCCGGTTGTGGTGATGCACACCAGTAGGATTTGCTGAAGGAGGCAGAGGCAGGAGGATCACCAGTTTGAGGCCAGCCTGAGTCAGAGCTGGTTATGAGTCTTAAAAAAAGGCTTATTTTATTTGTATTTATATGTATCTGCATGTGGGTACCTGCAGAGGGCAGAAGGGAGCACTGGATCCCCTGACCTGGTGGTTGGGAGTCACCCAGGTGGGTGCTGGGAGCCAGAATACACTTTTGGAGAACAGAAAGCGCTACTGGCTGAGCTGTCTTTCCAATGCCAAAAGGTACGAGTCTAACAGAGGTGACCAGAGCTCAAAAAAACATGGAAAACTGCAAGAACACATTAAAACTTTTAAGATAATTTGATGTTTTGCTGTATGGCACTTTAAGCCAGGTATCTGTCAAACATACTAGTTTATTTAATAAACTTTATGAACAGATTCTAATTTTTTATCTAATTAGATGGTAAGAAGTAGATCAGCCTATCATTCTCAAAACACTGTTAAGTATGCACTATCTCCTTACTCTGTATTTGTTAATAGACGTGCAGCATGTCGGGAAAGAGAAGCACGCTGTCTACTGCCCGGTGGCTCAGCTGGTAAAGGCGATGGCTGGGAACCCGACCACCTGAGCTCAGTGCTGAGGACACACATGACCGAAGAGGTACCTGATGGTTACCTCTCTGACCTTCGTACAGATGATACAAATATACACAAATATCAAAATAATAATGTCATATAAAATCACAGATGGAGTTATAATCATGTCTTTAAGAGAAATAGAAATATCTCTTGTAGAAAAAAAGGAGTTGGAAGGCAACATGAGTTATTAGTAGTTCATGTTCATAGCACAATGAGAATGAGCAGGTGCTTTTCTTTTTTCTTTTCTTTTCTTGAGACATGGTTTCTCTGTGGCTTTGGAGCCTGTCCTGGAACTAGCTCTTGTAGACCAGGCTGGCCTCGAACTCACAGAGATCCTCCTGCCTCTGCCTCCCGAGTGCTGGGCTTAAAGGCATGCACCATCACTGCCTGGCTTGAGTATTTTCTTCTATAGCTTGTAAAAGATCGCTAATATGTGACAATCTCTATATGAATAATCAGAATTTACAAAACTAGCTGTCATGTGACATAAGAATTTCAGAGAAAGGCACAGAAGAAAACGAGGCAATATGCTTTGTACCCCAACCATAACAGTGATGTCTAAAGATGTAATGGTGTGTTGTGCTATTAGAACAGAGGAAGCTGGGTGCACAGAGAGCACTCTGCTTTCCACAGCTGCCAGCATGGTGACGTAATCACAGCTGCCAGCACGATGGTGCAATCACAGCTGCCAGTATGGTGACATAATCACAGCTGCCAGCGTGATGACGTAATCACGGCTGCCAGCGTGATGGCCTAATCACAGCTGCTGGCAGGATGGGGCAATCACAGCTCGGGGAAGGGTAGTGGTGGTGGGTTCTTGCCCCATTTTATTTGCCCTGAGATCTGACTAGGACCCATGAGCTGTGCGCGTCACCATGTTGAGTCTCTGGGCACAGCACCAGTGTCCACTAAAACAGAGACATTTCTTCTTCTACTTACTTTCCCATTGCTGACAATACCAATTTTGCCAGGTTGCAGTTTAAGTACATCTTGACAGAATAACTGGTGAGTTCGGAAAATATTTACTCCAATGGTGTTATATTTTTTCTCAAAAGCATTCTTATCCATCTCCTAAGGTACAAGTTAAAAATGAAAAAACAAGTTAAAAATGATGAAACTATTAAAAATAAATAAAATGATGAAGTAACAGTATAAAATTCATCTACAGGCAGGACCCCTAGACATCCTCAGCTTCCAACACCCAATTCCCCCATTTCTTCTCTGCCTGCAATCTCCCATCATGCTCTAATTGACAGCCATGTACTAGTCCCAACTTCTTACATTTATTAATATTTTTCAGTAACATGGTACTATAAGTATATAAATTAAATATCTGAAAAGCAACATATGCATGTACACACACACACACACAATTATTTTACTGACCATAGTAAGAAGTGTTTTAATTTTATCTCCAGAATAAATTGCTTCAGCAGTTTCTTCTTTTGCCAGTTTTCTGAGAAATCTTCTCAAAAGGCTGTTTTTATGTGTTAGAAAAGCTGCCAAAATTCCTCTAGAAATGACTGTGTTTTCTTCATTTATCTTTGATGTGGGATTATAGATGATTCCCAACCGACTATGAACACTTGTTTCCTGCAAAACACATTGACAGTTTAGAAGACCAGTGCAGTACTTGAGACACCCTGGTACAGTTGAACAGGCTTCCTGGTCTTAAGTTTTTTGACCTTATCTTATACCTGCTTTTACTTTTGGAATTTCTATGATAATTATAATAAATGAGTAGTTACCACCACAATAGCCAGAGAGGCAATCATTTAGTAACTATCCATTTCTTCTTGTATATAAAGTTCTTTGGTAAAAAATATTTAATCACTCTGTCAGTGTATAAAAGAATACATAAAGTATATAAAACATATTCAGTGAATTCTGCATAAACATAAACAACTTAAGGTCAAGAAACTGAGCACTACCAGTAATCCAGACAGCCCTCCTCTCTTCAGTTACCACACACCCTCCCTTTTTCTAAAACCATCATTGCCACCACTTATAATAGTCTCTTCATTTCTTAGTCCCATAATTTCTAACACTAAACATTTAACCTTCTTCAGATTTCATGTAAGTGGGTTAACATAGCATGTGACATTTAGTCCTCTCTCACTAGTCAATGCAAAGAGAAATTCATCAATAGTATTACTGTTTGGTTATTTTGGTAGTATGTAGAATTACATGAGATTAATATACTCTTTATTTAGCTTGTTCTTGGAGAGATGAGCCTCTGCCAGTTTGGAGCTCTATACCAGGATATACAGATCTTCATTTATTTATTTTTAATTTTTTTAGAACTTCAAATTTTGAAGTATCCTAATAATTTACCATATATCTGTATGAGTTGCCATTCCCACTAGCAACATATTAGTGTTTATTATATCAAAGATCATGAACCTTTGGCAGTGAAATTTAAATTTAAATCATCTGTGCAGTGGGGAAGGCTACTGCACAAGGGTTTGCTTTCTTTTCTCCTCATCAATGATACTAAGCATCTTCTCTACGCCAATGGCATCCCGACATTCTGTGCTCTACTTTTAGACATTTTTGTCTGTCTTTCTGTCATCTATCTATCTATCTATCTATCTATCTATCTATCTATCTATCTATCCATCCACTATCTATCTATCTATCTATCTATCTATCTATCTATCTATCTATCCATCCATCCACTATCTATCTTTCTATCCATCCATCCATCCATCCATCTATCTACTATCCATCTATCTACTATCTATCTATCATCTATCTATCTATCTATCTATCTATCTATCTATCTATCTATCTATCTATCTATCTATCTAACTATCTATCTATCTATCTAGTTTTTTGAGACAGAGTTTCTCTGTGTATGTAGCTTTGGAATCTGTCCTGGCACTCACTCTGTAGCTCAGGCTGGCCTTGAACTCACAGAGCTCCACCTACCTCTGTCTCCTGAGTGCTGGGATTAAAGGCATGTACCACCATTGTCTGGCACTTTTAGCCTTAAAGAAATTTAGATTTAGATTTTTTCTTTTCTTTTTTTTTGTAAAACTGGCTGTAGACATGTTTGATGTCTACAGTTCAGTTCTTTTTGGCTAGAACTCAGATAACATAGTGCTGCTATGTTCATTCATTCTGTGGCTTGTACTCCATGTTTTGACAAAAAGTAATTGGCATTTAATTTTAATTTACACTAGTTCTATTTATTAATATTTTAACTGATCAGTACTAAGTTTTATTGTCTATTTTAGAAACTGTTGTTCTGAAGTCACACTCTTCACTGGAATTCACTGTTCTGCTTTATGTTTAGCTCTATTTCCCATCTTCTGGAACTGATCTGCTATATGAGGTCAGATACAGAGAGGCAAGGACTATTCTTACTGTCCCACGGGCTAACTGTATCCCAGTGCTAATAAGACACGCTTAGCTCCACTTCTGGGATCTTTATTTTCTATAGATTTTCTCTTTCCTATTCTTGAGTTAAGAAAAAAATTGTTTTCAATTATGTAGGCATTATAAAAGGTCTGACAATGATGAACTAATTATTCTCCATTTCTCTATTTTATGAGTATTTTACTTATTCTTGGTCCTTAGAATCTTTGCTTATGTTAGCAAATTAGTGTGACAATTTTCAAATAATATGGATGCTTCTATTAGAACTGTAATAAGACTATAATCAATTATGTGAGAGATGGCACCTTTACAATATTGACCCTCTTCATTAATGACCATTGTATATCTTCCACTCACATGTGATGCCTATGTTTCCTCTCAAAAGACTTATATTAAAATTGTTACATTGGTTTCTAGTATTTGGCATTTTTGATACTAGTATAAATAGTATATTTATTAAAATTTAATTTATTATTTGTTATAGTTCTTATGATTATAAAAAGACCCAGTAACAACTTATTAAAACAGAAAAGTTAATTACAATATTTATATGTCCAAAATATTCAAAATAGGGCAATCTGAATATTTTGAATGTTCATACTTTGAGCATTCTCACATTCATGATTATGAATGAGGATCAGTTCTACTCTTCTTATATAAAAACCCTTAAAGCCATCAGGTTTGAGGCAATGATACCTGCTGTGGGACAATGATCTTGCACCCTGTCACTTACATTGTATTGTTTTAATAAAACACTGATTGTCCAGTAGCCAGGCAGGAAGTATAGGCAGAGTGAAGAGAACAGGAGAATTCTGGGAAGAAGAAGACTCAGTTGCAGTCGTCCCCCAGGCACAGAGGAAGCAAGATGAGGATGAGGACGCCTCACTGATAAAGGTGCCGAGATGAGGAACCCTCACTGATAAAGGTGCCAAGCCACGTGGCTAACACAGACAAGAATTATAGGTTGATGTAAGTTATAAGAGTTAATAAGAAGCCTGAACAATAGGCCAATCAGTTTCTAATTATTGTAGACCTCTGTGTATTTTTTGGGGACTGAATGGCTGCAGAACTGGGCAGGAGAGAAACCTCTGTCAACAGATAGCTCTGTAAAATAAGTCTGGACTTACTGACTCTCATTTTGTTTTCTGGGAAAAAACATGTTCTAGGTAAGTGCTTGTCCACAAGTAGGATGACAGGGGGCAGGAGGTTTGCTTTTTTTGTCACACATAAATCACACAATTAGTTATTTTGATAATTAAAATTATCTTTTTCATACCAGCCAGGGAAGCAGAAAGGCTGACTGCAGGTCTTCACCTCTCTCTCTGCTCCTCCAAACTCAATCCTCAAATCTTCTCAGCTTTGTAAGAACACCTGGCGCAGACGCCCTTTGTCTCTGGGGAACCACAGAGATCTTCACCTCCTAACTCCCCCCCCCATCATTGCTTTACGCCAGTCTCCACCTCCAACAGGCCAGACTCTGACCAGCCCTCTCTCCATCCCACCAAATCCAATCCCTCAGTCTCATCCCCAACTCTGTAGCAGAGCTTCTGTGATGGCCTCTTCTCACTCTGTCCCATTCCCAGGTGACTAAGCAGACCCTAGAGAAACACCTGCTTTCCTCCCTCCTGTGGACCCCCAGACCCTCCCACAGCCCATCACTGTTCCTAAGTGTCAGCTCTCAATAACCAGGGAAACATTTGACCCAGAACCATGAGTGGTCACACCTATAAACGTCCCAGAAGAATTTTCTACCAAGCATACAGTGACCACAGTCTCCTAAAAAACAGAAAGGGCTACAGAATCCAAGGAACAAAACACACACACAATAAAGACAACTCCAGATATCAGCACCCGAAGTTACAATCTCTCTAATCACAGCTGTCGGGACACTAGCATAAAAATAACCATTAGTGCACTGCGTCTCTACGGGAGTCCCGCAGTCCCACCAGAGAGGGCCATGAGAACTAAGACATAGATGAAGTACAAAACAAAGAGCTCAGATCAGCCTGTATGAAGATGATAGAGAATTTACAGATGAAATTAATAAATTCCGTAAAGAAATCTATGAAAACACAAGTAGTGGAAGGAAATGAATTAAAGAGCTCAAAACCTAAAAGTGAAAACAGAATCAATAAAGAAAACCTAAACTGAGGGAAATCTGGAAAAGAAAAAAATTAGGAATTTGAACAAGAACAATAGAGAGGCAAGCTTTACCAACCAAATGCAAGAGATGGAAGAGAGACTCTCAGGTATTGAAGACAAGACAGAAGAAATGGATACCTCAGTCAAGGAAAATGTTAAGTCAAGAAAAAAAAAAGAAAGAAAGAAAAGAAAAGAAAAAAAAATCCAAGCACAAAAATTCCAGGAACTGTGGGACACTAATAGGAATAAAGGGAGGGGAAGAAACCTAGGCAAACCAAAGGCAACAGAACTATTATCAACAAAATCACAGAAGAAAATTTCCTTAACCTAAAGAAGGTTCCTATCAAGACACAAAAGATAAAAAAGCATACAGAACACCAAAAAGACTGGACCAGAGAAATTCCCCACAACACATAATAATCTAAACACTAGACAAAGTTTTAATATTGAAAGATACAAGGAGAAAACACCAAATGACACATTAAAGCAAATCTATTAGAACAGTGGGTCTCAACCCCTTTGGGGGTTGAAACACTCTTTCACAGGAGTCACATGTCAGATATCCTGTATATCAGACATGTATAGTATGATTCATAATAGCAGAAAAGTTACAGTTATGAAGTAGCAATGAAAATGCTTTTATGGCTGGGGGTTACCACCACATGAGGAACTGTAGTAAAGGGTTGCAGCATTAGGAAGGTTGATATCCATTGTATTAGAATAAAACTGGACTTCTTAGTGAAGACTCTAAAAGCCAGAAGGGCCTGAACAGATATGCTGAAGATGCTAAGAGACCTCAAAAGCCAGCCCAGACTATTATACCCAGCAAGATTTTCAAGCAAAATTGATGGAGAAACAAAAGACATTCCATAAAAAACCAAACTTAAATAGTATCTATCTATAAATCTAGTTGTACAGAAGGGAAAAAAATGCAACCTAAAGTGGTCACACTCAAGAAAACACAGGAAATAAATAATCCCAGACAAGCAATAAAAGTAGGGGATGGGCACACAACACCATCACCACCGCTTCCACCATCTCCATCACCA
>PVIU01032471.1:0-13520 GCA_004026605.1 Ondatra zibethicus | reverse complement strand
CATCCATCCACCCACCCACCCATCCATCCATCCACCCACCCATTCACCCACCCATCAATTTATCTCTTGCTTTGTCACCTGTGCCATCAGTATCTCTGGTGTCTGGCATCCCATGTGGCAGGTCCCCTCTAGTCCTTTGTAACGGAGGTTTCCTCTGTCCTGCATGGCTTGCAGCAGCTATTTCTACATCACACTGACTCACGTTGTTTCTGATGCCTGATGCTTGTCCAGGTGGTGGTATCCCGCGTGGCCCGTGTGTGCAAGAATGATGTGGGTGGCTCCCCACGGGTGCTGGAGAAGCAGTGGACTTCTTTCCTGAAGGCCCGGCTCAACTGTTCCGTGCCTGGGGACTCGCACTTCTACTTCAACGTACTGCAGGCTGTGACAGGTGTAGTGAGCCTGGGCGGCCGGCCGGTGATCCTCGCTGTCTTCTCAACCCCCAGCAACAGGTCAGCCAATGCCACAGGGTTGCCCGCTAGGGGTGTTTGGTGAGCAGAATCCCCAGGTTCGCATATTCACCCAGCAAACATTCTGAGTCCTGTGTTGGGTGGCATTGGTTCCAGGAGACCTCCATGCCAAGCTGGGGCCAAGGAAAAAAAGACACCCAGAGTCCTGTGGTCCCATGGGACATGGCAGGAAGGGATCCTGAAGAAGGGACACTGGGGCATGGAAGAGGGAACAGGATAGATGAAGATTCAGAGGCTGTGTGCTGGTCTGTGAAGGAGGCTCAAGTGTCAGGTGTCCCAGGAGCCAGAGGGATCAAGAAATAAGCTGGAATGATGGAGGATCACACATGGTGCAAGGCTCAGACTTGGGTCTCAGAGCACAAGGGAGCCATAGGCAAATGAGATCCATAGAGAGAGGTCAGCAGACGTGGCTGAAACACTAGACAGTCAAGCAAGCCATGGTGGGAACCGAACAGATGCAAAGGCCCTGGGGCAGAGGGCCTTGGGGAAGCTGTGCAGTGGCCCAACCTGGGGTGTTCTGGAGGTGGAGTGGCTTGTGTTGCTCCATCCCCATCTGCCTCAGCGTTGTCCCTCCCCTCCTTGGCAGCATCCCTGGCTCAGCTGTCTGCGCCTTCGACATGAACCAAGTGGCTGCTGTGTTTGAAGGCCGCTTCCGAGAGCAGAAGTCCCCTGAGTCCATCTGGACGCCAGTACCTGAAGACCAAGTGCCACGGCCCAGGTGACAGTGACGGCCAGCTTGGGAGAGGTCAGCTCAGCTCACCATGGTGGACGAGGAGATGATGGAGGGAGAATGAGAGAAGCTGGTGGAGGAAGCAACGCCAGAGGGTCACCAGGCCTTAGTCAACGTCAGCGACCTTCATTTGTCGAGGGATAAGCCAGGCAAAGGCCCTGGGGAAGAGGGCAAGGCCTGTGCGAGGCCTCAGGGCAAATCAGATCAGAATACAGAGGTCCTGAAGCTCCAAAGAGTTTAAAGGGTTGAAGTCAGAGTGGGGAGTCATTCAAGCTGGACCCCAGATACTCTGAATCCTCCTTGACTCCCCTTCTTCTGTCCTCCCCCAGGCCTGGGTGCTGCGCAGCACCCGGTATGCAGTACAATGCCTCCAGTGCCCTGCCTGATGAGATCCTCAACTTCGTAAAGACCCACCCACTGATGGACGAAGCGGTACCTTCTCTGGGCCATGCTCCCTGGATCGTGAGGACCCTGATGCGGTCAGTGCTGGGGAGGGGGTAGTTCGGGATGGCATGGCGGGGAGCATGGTTCTCTGTCAAGGGCCTTCGTTGATTGCAGGATATGGTGGGCAAGAGCAGCTCATGCAAATGCCCTGGGGTAGGGAGTGGGGGACACAGCCTATGCAAAGGGCCCCAGGTAGGACCTAGCATGACTTCTTAGTGTCCTGTGCGTCATAGTGTAACTGTCAGTGTGTATCTGTGTAACTACTCCTACACCCCACAATTTAGGAGATGCTTGATACCTGGGGTGGGAGGCCTGCAGGGCTTCGGGGCCAACCTGACCTCCAACTCCATCTTGTGTTCCAGGCACCAGCTGACCCGAGTGGCTGTGGATGTGGGTGCGGGTCCGTGGGGCAATCAGACAATAGTCTTCCTTGGCTCCGAGGTGGGCACCGTCCTCAAATTCCTCGTGAGGCCCAATGCCAGTGTCTCAGGGACCACCGGGCCCAGTGTCTTCCTGGAGGAGTTTGAAACCTACCGACCTGACAGGTCTGGGGATAACCAGGGAGGTGGGAGCGGCTGGATGACAGGGTAGGCACACTAGCCTCACTCGCCACCCTGTGTGCCCAGGTGTGGACGATCCGGCAGCGGTGGTGAGTGGGGGCAGCGACTGCTGAGCCTGGAGCTGGACACAGCCTCAGGTGGCCTGCTGGCGGCCTTCCCCCACTGCGTGGTCCGTGTGCCCGTCGCCCGCTGCCAGCTCCACTCGGGGTGCATGAAGTGAGTGCCCCCCCAAGGCTGGCACAGGGTGGGAGGCGAAGGCAGAGAGGGCAGCCAGATGTCATTGAAAAGCTTTGGTTTATGGAGAGGTGAACTGTGCAGCACACAGCTGTGCAAAGGCCCTGGGGCAGGATAGAGCCTGTGCTGGAGGAGCGGTGGGCAGACTGTGAGGCTGTTGCAGGGAGGACCGACTGTGTGGGCTCAGACGCCAACCCAGCCATGCTTCACACCTGAACCTCTGCTTTCTTGTGTGAAAAAGGGAGAGGAAGCAGCCCTGGCCTCCAATACTCACTCCGAGTCAACCACAGCTGTGGTAACCGGGAGGCCACATGGCCCAGGTCCCCTGAGCAGCTGTTACATGCTCTATCATAGGAACTGTATTGGCAGCCAGGATCCATACTGCGGGTGGACCCCCGATGGCTCCTGCATTTTCCTCAGACCAGGAACCAGGTACAGGGAAGGAGGACAGGGCGGGGGGCGGGGAGTGCATCTGAGGATCCACGGTCCACGTTCCCCCTCCCTGTGACATGCTGGGTGCAAAGGGTTGTCTGCTAAGTCTACTTCTGTCCCCTTCCCCCACCTCAGTGTCACGTTTGAGCAAGATGTGTCCGGGGCCAGCACCTCAGGTTTAGGGGACTGCTCAGGTAAGCTGGGAAAGGATTCCCCTGTGTGTTTTAATACAAGCCTAGGACACTCATTCCTGGGGATGAGGGAGGTAGGAGCCCTTGGAAAGCTTTGGGCAGACAGTGACTCTGTGCTCCTGGGCGCCCTCTGGTGGCTACTGAAGGGAGGGATGAAAATGAGACCCGCCTGATTGGGAGATGAGGAAAAGATACTGACTCCAGAAACAACACGGACAAGGGGCGTGACTCAGACATAAAGCTCATGCCTGGGGGTGTGGTCGGGATAGAGCCTAGGTCTAGAACCCCCAGCGACAGACTGGGAGCTTGGTCAGGGTGGAAACCCGCCCCCCCCCAAAAATGGGCGTGTGACTCAGTGCCTATCTAGCACAGACAGACTGGCTTTCAGGGCAGGACCCCACTGCCACCTTCTATCCCCAGGACTCTTGCGCGCCAGCCTCTCGGATGAGCGCGCAGGACTGGTGTCAGTGAACCTGCTGGTGACGTCCTCGGTGGCGGCGTTCGTGGTGGGCGCCGTGGTTTCTGGCTTCAGCGTGGGCTGGTTCGTGGGTCTCCGCGAGCGGCGGGAGCTGGCCCGGCGCAAGGACAAGGAGGCCATCCTGGCGCACGGCGGCGGCGAGGCAGTGCTGAGCGTGAGCCGGCTGGGTGAGCGGAGGGGGACAGGGCCCGGGAGCCGTGGAGGAGCCGGCGGCGGACCCGGGGGTCCCCCGGAGGCCCTGCTTGCCCCGCTCATGCAGAACGGCTGGACGAAGGCAGCACTGCTGCATGGTGGCCCTCACGACCTGGACTCGGGGCTACTGCCCACCCCGGAGCAGACGCCTCTGCCCCAGAAGCGCTTGCCCACGCCGCACCCGCACGCCCACGCCCTGGGACCGAGAGCCTGGGACCACAGCCACGCTCTGCTGTCGGCCTCGGCCTCCACCTCCTTGCTGTTGCTGGCGCCCGCCCACGCCCCTGAGCAACCCCCGGTGCCGGCGGAGCCAGGTCCCGATGGTCGCCTCTGCGCCCTTAGACCCGGCCGGGCCTCGCACCCCGGCGACTTCCCGCTCACGCCGCACCCCAGCCCGGACCGCCGGCGGGTAGTGTCCGCACCCACGGGCCCCTTGGACCCATTGGCGGGCGATGGCCTGCCCAGGCCCTGGAGCCCACCCGCAACCAGCAGTCTGCGGAGGCCGGGTCCCCACGGGCCCCCCGCAGCAGCCCTGAGGCGCACGCACACGTTCAACAGCGGCGAGGCCCGGCCCGGAGGTCACCGTCCCCGCCGCCACCCACCCGCGGACTCGACGCACCTGCTGCCCTGCGGGGCAGGTGAGCGGACTGCACCCCCCGTGCCCTAGGCGGGGTGGACGCCTCGACGGTGCCAACCACAGCGACCGGGGCGGGGGGGGGCGCGAGCTCAGGTCACCGGGCCCCACCGGCTCCGAGTGAGGTGCGTCCGTCCCCCCACTCACATGTGTGGGGGGTCCCCTCGCCACAGGGAAGCACAAGAGCCCCCTCCATCTCGGAGGATTCAGGACACGAAGCCCCGGGGTGGGCGGGAGGAGGCCGACCTTTGACCTTCTGCGCATAGACTTTGATTTTTTTTTTGTTTATTTTGAGTTGTGTTTTTTTTTTTTCTAAGAAATTGCACAACCCCGTTCTTGGGGTGGCAGCCGGGGTGGGGGTGAGGACGTGGGGTGAGGGGAGGCAGAGCTGCAGATATGAGCCTTCCCGCCTCAACTCATCCTCCGCAGAAGGGACCCCCTCCCCGGTCCCGGGTCCTTGCGTGTGTGGGTGTGTGTCTGTGTGCATGGTCTGTTCGTGTGCAAGGACCCAGGACAGAAGTGTGTGTGTGCGTGTGTGTGAGACAGGGCCGCCGTGGGTGTGCGTGTGTGCGACTCAGAATGTGGGTGGTGGCGCCCTCAGAGACCCTGGAGTTGGCTGAGCCAACGCTGGGACTTCTAGAGAAAACCCCGGGGGAGGGGGCCTCCGAGGTGCCGGTTTGGAGTTCAAATTCTGCTTCTGCAGAGGGGACCTGCAGTCCAGGCTGGGAGATGGGGGAACCTGCTTCTAAAGGGCTTGTGGGGGTCTAAGGGGGTGGAGGTGGGCAGACCCCCCTGTAAATACAGCCCTGGGGTGGTCAGAGAGGCCCATGCCACCCGCCCCCCCTTGTGACGTCCCCTCTTTGACCGCCAGCTGACCGTGCATGCCACGTGGCCAGCTGAGTCCAGGACCCTCCCCAGCCCTATCCCCGTCAATAAAACTCTGTTTACATCCACCGGCCCCCTTGACTCTGGGTCCGCTGTTTTCTGGGGTGACTGGGAACATCTGGGAGACAGTCTGCTCTCAGTCGTCCTCACAGGCAAATGGGGGTTTAGCCTCTCAGAGCCCAGGCTGGGAGGAGGGGTCAGGAAGACCTGTGAAGACCTGGGAAACTCTAATAACACTGAGGAACTTGCTAAGCGCTGGAGAGATGGCTGTGTGGGTAAAACACCTCCCGTGGCAGTGTGAGGACCTGAGTTTGAATCCCTCAGCACTCAGGAAAACCTGGCTGTGCTGGTGTTCAGACCCAGTAATTGTAATTGTAGTGCTGGGGAGGACGAGACAAGAAGATCTCTGGGACTCTGTCAGCCTAGTCCAATCTCCAGTTGGTGAGAGGCCTTGCCTCAGGGACAGCTAAGAGAAAGGCAGCATTGACCTATGGCCTCTCCAAGTGTGAGAGCGCGCGCGCGCGTGCACATGCGCGCACCTGTGACACAGCCAAAGTTGTCCTCAAAGGCAAATTCATAGCCTCGAAATTGATTTCGCTGTTGTAGTTTTTGTTGTTTGACACAGTCTTCACAGCAGACACCTGCACACGCTGAGCTTCAGATACCTGCAGTCATCAGAGGCTCTCTTGAAGACTGTCAGCTGAGCAGGTGGGGAAACTGAGTCCTGGGACCCTAACCACCTGCTTTAGTACATTGTGTAGGAGCTCAGATTCAGAACCAGGCACTGCTCCTTGCTCAGTGCCTTAAAGAAGCATAGAAAGAAAACACAGTTGTGCCAGGTATTCGAGAGCAGAGAGTTTTCCCAACGCTCTTGCTGCTGTTCCCTGTCCCCGGTCACGTTGCAACCTCCCTCCCCAAATCATGTGGTGGGAGAGATGGGTACTCAGCCGTGGAGACACTGGGTGGGACCAGTCCCTAGACCAGGAAGTTAAAGCTGGAGAAAGGCCTTCCAGGAAGGGGTAGGCAGGAAGCAGTGGCCACTGCCAGGCGGGGTGTAGCAATGCTGGCCTGTCCCCAGGCTCTTTCCTGCTGTGCACTGAGGTGGGGTGGGGACTGTATAAAGCCACCTGCCTGGGGCCACAGGAACAGACACGGAGGGAGCAGAGAAAAGAAGAGCAGAGCGGCCATGGCGTCTTGGCAAGGAGGGAGGTAGGTCTCCCCTGGCCTGTGCTGGACAGACCTGGCACCAGGCCAGGCAGAGCCATGGGGACATTGCCAGGGACAGAAGCAGGCTTGTAGGCTGTTATTGAAGACACAGACACCCAGAGGCCCCGTGAGCAGTCATAGGGGAGGTGCCTGCCAAGGCCCGAGGCCATGGTCACCTCCACTCCACTGCAGTAGGGAAGACCCAGAGCTCCCAGGGCTGTGGTAGGACTTAGCCAGCCCTGACTACAGATGGACTCTGTTCCCCTGGACCCTGAGTTCTCCTGGAGTACCCAGTGATGGCCACAACCCAAACCGGGGCTGGACAGAAAGGAGGAGCCCAGTCTGGGAGCTTTGCCTTCCTGAGAATGACAGAGAAAGGTTAATGAAAACCGGACATTGCGGCTGGGGCTTTGCAGGATTAGCAGAAGTCCACTGACTCGCCCTTCCAAACACATAATGAGGGAGATAGGAACAGACCCAGGATACATACCAGGTTAGAATTAACAAGCTAGTTGGGCTGGGAATAATTAATAACTGGTAATCTGTTAGGGCTGGGGGATGGGTTGGAAGTGTGTAGGGGTCAAACCCAGGAACTCAAGCAACTTAAGCGTCATAGAGGTGAGATTTGCTGTTGGACAAGGGCTGCTTCTGGAAGCAGAGGGGAGTTAGTAGGTGAGAATGAAAACAGTGTGACTGAGGCTTTGCCAGATGAATAGGAAGGAGTTCACTGGCTCTGCCAAACAACTCAACCTAGCTAAAGGACAAAAATAGACGCAGGAAACAAACCGTGAGGCCTTTATCGTCCCAGTCTAGCATGGTGGCCACGGGGTAGAAGGGGATATATTTTCACCATGGTTCCCTGATCACAGCCCCCAGGATCTCAACACCCACCTACCCAGAATCCTGCTCCTCCTGGCCCTCTTGGTGACTTCAGCCGAGGGCATTGTGTCCAGTCTCAAGGAATGCGTGGTACTGCCATCGGCTGAGGGCACCACCGTCACATGCCACGGTGCCACCGAGTTCCCGAGTCCCCTCCCGGCTGATACTGTCCATCTGTCTGTGGAATTCTCCAACCTGACGCAGCTGCCCGCCGCCGCCCTGCGAGCGTGTTGGCGCCTGCGGGAGCTGCACCTCTCCAGCAACCGCCTCCAGGCGCTGTCCCCGGGGCTGCTGGCGCCTGTGCCCGGTCTGCGCGTCCTGGACCTGACCCGCAACGAGATCCGCCGCCTGCCCCTGGGGCTCTTCCTCACCTCGGTCGCCCTACGCACCCTGGTCCTGCGGGACAACCGGCTGCGGGACGCGAGCGTGCGGTGGCTGTGGGGCCTGCGCGCTCTGGACCACCTGGACCTGGCGGGGAACCAGCTGCGCGCGCTGCCCGCCGGGTTCCTCACTGGCCTGCGCGCCCTGAGCACCCTGGACCTGGGCCACAACCTGCTGGAGACTCTGCCCGCCGGCTTCCTGCGGGGCCCGAGGCGGCTGCAGCGCCTGCACTTGGAAGGGAACCGGCTGCGGAGGCTGGGGGACGACCTGCTCGCGCCCCAGCCCTTTCTGCGCGTCCTGTTCCTGAGCGACAACCGGCTGGCCACGGTGGCGGCCGGCGCCTTCCGGGGCCTCCGGCAACTGGACATGTTGGATCTGTCCAACAACTCTTTATCCAGTACGCCCCCCGGCCTGTTGGCGTCGCTGGGGAGGCCGGCCCGTGACATGCAGGACGGCTTCGACGTGTCGCACAACCCCTGGGCCTGCGACGAGAATCTGCGGGACCTGTGTCGCTGGCTGCACGCCAATAGACAGAAGATGTTCTCGCAGAACAACACGCGCTGCGCGGGGCCCGAGGCCCTAAGGGGACGGCGATTGCTGGACGTGGAGGAGCTGGGGTCCCCATAGGCTGGTGACTGGGGTGCGGGCTCCCCATTATCTCAGGGATTGAGGTCCCCTGACCCCCTCCGAGCTCTTCGCTGTCCGCACTCTCCCTCTCCCGCACCCCAGGCCACCCTCAGGAGTCATCAGTCACCAAAGCAGTTAGTAAAACCGGCTCAACGGTTCCCTGTTTTAGATTTATTTTATGCGCGTGCACCGTAGCGAGCTTGTGGAGGTCAGAGGGCAACTTGCAGGTGCCGGTTCCCTCCGCCCACAGTGTGTCTGCTGGGCATTTGGACTCAGGTCTTCAGGCTTCCGTGGCAAGCACTTTACTGACTGAGGCTGCTCTCCAGACCCTTCTCACTGTGTAGCCCAGGCTTGACCGGAACTCGCTCTGTAGACCAGGCTGGCCTCGAACTCAGAGATCGGCCTGCCTTTGTCTCCTGGCGCTGGGTGCCTCTGCTGGGATTAAAGGCGTGCGCCACCACCGTCCATCTTTTTTTCTTTTAAGACAAGGTCTTGGGGTTGGAGAGATGGCTCAGTGGTTAAGAGCTTTGCCTGCTCTTCCAAAGGTCCTGAGTTCAATTCCCAGCAACCACATGTGCTCACAACCATCTGTAATGAGATTTGGTGCCCTCTTCTGGCAGGGATACATGCAGGCAGAACACTGAATACATAATTAATAAATCTTAAAAAAAAAAAAAAAAGACAAGGTCTCATGTTGCTCAGGCTGGCCTCAAACTTGTTATGTAGCCTAGGATGCTCTGAGCTCACGATTCTCCTGCTTCTTCCGCCTGGCGCGGGGGTGACAGTCCTGCAGAGGAAGCTGAGGAGAGTGTGTTAAGCCTGGAACCTCGGTTCGCTGATCTGTAAAGTGGGGTCAGAGCTGACAGGATCTGCTGCTCTCAGGATTAAACAGCAGAGACCATAGAGTGGCAGAGGGCTCCAGCCAGTGTTCGAGTGCCAGCAACCACGTGATGGCTCAGTCACCTGTCACCGCAGTCACAGGCTGCCATAGCCCTCTCTGGCCTCCTCAGGAACCGGCGATGCACAATGTCAGACCGACATACAGACAAACATCCGTACACATAAATGTAATAATAATAATAAGGAAGCAGGTCTAGTGAGCCTCAGGGAGCGGAGCTCCCTAGCACTAAGGCTCTGGGTCCCTGCCCAGCACTGCCTAACCAGGGCGGTGGGCACACCTGTCGCTTTAGCCACTGGGTGATGAGTTCAAGGTCTTCTTTGTCTAGGTAGTTAGTTCCAGGCTATCCTGGGCTACAGAGTGAGACTCTGACTCAGAATAAAACAAGTGTACATAAGAGAATCAAGAAAGACCTCGGTTCTAGTCGGAGGTCAGATATGGTGACCGGACAGGGACACCGGCGTTCTTGGTCTCTATGGCCACAGGAGAGCGGGGGGGGGGGAGGGAGGAGCGGGACACACCCCGGCGCCTCATAGGCCCGCTCCCGGAGGCCCTGCCCAGAGCTGCTATAAGGGCGCCACCGACTGACTCCAGTGGGGGCTTCGGGGACACCGGCGGGGTCTGCTCTGTACCCAGGTGAGGGCGCGCTAGGCACTGACCCCGAACACCCGGACCTTGCCGGCGGGGCCAGAGGGGGAGGGGCGCGCATGCGCGGAGCCACAGGCGTGGCAGGTGGCAGGACCCTTGGCCCAGTGGGCCCCGGCCCAGGACCCAGTTGGGCGGAGCCCAGTCGCAGAGGACAGTGGGACGGCCATGGTGGGGACGCGCAGGGCGTGTGCGAGCCCTAATGTCAGCGTCCCTGTCACCCTGGACAGCTGAGGGTGACCTCGGAGCTCCACGTGCAGCCTGTGCCTCAATTTACCTGCCTGTCAAAGGCACCTGATTCTGCGGCCGCTGCCTCCACTTCAGCAAGTGGAGTTGGTGTGTAGGTCTGCAAATGGACCAGAGAGGTGAAGGCTCCAGTCCAATGCCACAACGCAGGTAATGATGGAATCTGAACTCATCCACGTCTCCTCCGGGCCCACGCCTAATCCCCCACAAAGCCATAGAGTTTTATTATATACCTACTGTGTGCAGGGCCCTGTGCATGCCTCACTTATGCACTTCAGGACATCCCACAGGGCTAACTCTCGGGGGTCCTCTCTCTGTGTGTCCTGTCTTCCCAGGATGTCCGATGAGACAGTTCAGGAGGAGACGGACCAGCAGGTGAGGGGCGGGGGAGTACCTCTGAGGACAGATTCAGGGCTGGGTCCCCTCACGTACCTGTGGGAGGCACTAGCAGCGAGACACCGAGACACCACCAGGTCCAGCTCTCTTCTCATAGCTCCGTGTAACCAGTGTCGCCAAACTCAGGGTATACACCACCCACAATTACAACCTATGGGGAAACTGAGGCCCCAACGGTCAGGTTTCTGTCCTGGAGGTCATCACCCAGCGGATCCCAGGAGCACCGGGAGGTGTCCTCCTGCGCAGCGCCTGGCCAGCAACCTGCCTTCTGTCCCCTGGTGGGACTGAGCCCTGATGTCACTGGTTCCTGCAGAACGTGGTGAAGCGTGTGGTGGCCTTACCCCTCATCAGGGCCACGTGCACGGCCGTGTCCAGTGCTTACAACGCGGCCAAGGACAAGCACCCGCTGCTGGGATCAGCCTGTCGCCTTGCTGAGCACTGTGTGTGCAGTGTGACCACCTGTGCCCTGGACCGCGCACAGCCGCTGCTTGAGCACCTGCAGCCTCAGTGTGAGTCTGAGTTGTGTCCCCCCAGTCCCTACTTTGACCTTTCTTTACCACCCCAGAACCAGGTGTCCCTCCATCTACGCCACCCCCCCTTTTGTTTTTCATTTTTCTGACTCAGAGTTTTGCTCTGTGGCCCGAGTTGGTCTAGAATGCTCAGCAATCCTCCTGCCTCAGCCTCCTGAGTGATGGAATGACAGGCATATGCCACCACACCCAGTTTTTGTAAGGGCTGAGATCAAATCCACATGTAGTCAGTCTAGATTCCCTCTTGGGTCCCCTCTTGGTCCCTAACTCTGTCCCCTCTGTTCTTTCACACCTTCCTACACCTTCCTTGTCTCCAAAGGCTGGGTTGCTGGCTCAGGGCTCCCACCTGACCAAGGGGACAAGAGCCCCTTGGCGGACTGTGTGACGGAAGAGGGTCCTTGAGGGTCCCCAACTCCTTTGTTATTCCCAAGACTCTGAGCCCAGCTCGCTGAGGGACCCAGCAGGGGACTAGGAGACAGGGCTCAATAGCTTGAATGCCTTAGGTCCTCTTCCCTGAGTCTGCCATGTCCCCCTAGCCAGGGCCTCTCTGTGGCCTCTCTTGTACCTATGGGGGGGAGCCAGGCATTTCTGCCACAATCTTTCAGTCCTCCATGGCTCCCCTCTCTCTTCAGTGGCCACTGTGAACAATCTTGCCTGCAGGGGACTGGACAAACTGGAAGAGAAGCTACCGTTCCTGCAGCAACCATCGGACACGGTACTAGAAATGACCAGGCCTAGGGGACCCTCCCCTGAGGGTCAAGAAGGGGAAGGGAGAGACCTTGGGGGAGCAGATGTGTAGGAGGTACACCCTACTTCAGGGCCACCTAACTGAGGTACAGAACTAGGAAGATATCCGCTCCCAGGACTAGGTGAGGGTTAACGGAGTCACAAGCCCACAGTGCCCAGAGTGACACCCTCCCCACAGGTGGTGAGCTCAGCCAAGGACGCAGTGGCCCACAGCGTCACAGGTGTGGTGGACCTGGCCCAGCGGGGCCGGCGCTGGAGCGGGGAGCTGAGGCGGTCCATGAGCCAGGCCATGGACATGGTGCTGGGCAAGTCGGAGGGACTGGTGGATCACTTCCTGCCCATGACTGAGGACGAACTAGGTACTGACCGGAGAGGGCTGGGGCTTGCCCAAGGTTGCAACGCTCCACATAGGGAAACCTGGAACTTGAGCCCAGGTCAGATCACTCCCTCCACTCTGCACCCAGAAAATCAGACACCTGGACACCCCAAGGACACACAGGGCTTTTGCATGTGGTGGCCCTGGAAACAGCTTTATCTGGCTTGTGGATCTATGGATTCATTTCATGTTGTCTGTTGCTGTTGTTTTGAGACAGGGTTTCACTCTGTAGTCAAGGCTGGCCCTGAACTCATGGCCACCCTGCCTCTGCATTCCAAGTGCTGGAATAACAGGCATGCTCCACTGAACATGGCTGTTTGGTAGAAGAAGACCTGGGTTCAAGTCTTGGGTCTGCCTCAGGCCTGCTAAAATACTTCAGCTTAAAAGTGTGCACACGCCTTTAATCCCAGCACTCGGAAGGCAGAGGCAGGTGGATCCCTGTGAGTTAGAGGTCAGCCTGGACTACAGAGCGAGTTCCAGGACAGGCTCCAAAGTGAAACAGAGAAGCCCTGTCTTGAAAAACCAAAACCACAAACAACAACAACAAAAAACAGTGTGTGTGCACGTGTGTGCAAGCAAGTGTGCCACGTCAGGCACAGGAGGGCGGAGGTTACCTCTGGGAGTCCTCCCACCATCACTGAGCCACCCCACTGACCTACCTCAGTTTCCTCGAATGTACAGCGCAGGTGCCAGGGCTGGGATACAAAGCCCAGCTCGGCTCCCGTCCCCAACACCCATGAACCACTGTGGCAGCACTCGCCTGTCACCCCAGCTCTCAAGGTCAGCCTCGGCTACTAGTGAGTTGGAAGCTAGCCTGGGCTACATGATCACTCTGTAGGGTTTGGGCACAGTTAGAGGGGCAATGGCGACATGGGGACGCTGTACAGCTGGGGACCTGGGTGCTCTGGAGGGTGGGTGAGCAGAGTCCCTGGTGTCCCCATCCCCAGCGGCCCTGGCAGCCGAGGCCGAGGGCCCAGAAGTGGGCTCTGTGGAGGAGCAGAGGCGACAACAGGGCTACTTTGTGCGATTGGGATCCCTGTCAGCGCGCCTCCGCCATCTGGCCTATGAACAGTCTTTGGGGAAACTGAGGCAGAGCAAACACCGCACGCAGGACACACTGGCCCAGCTGCAGGACACCCTGGAGTTGGTGAGCAAGCAGGGATGGTAATCTGAGGCATGGGAGTTCCCGCTGGGGTGGGGCGGGGTTCCTGCTGGTGGGGTAGGTGTGGCGGGGGTGGGGCTCCCAGGGATCTGAGTCTACTAGGCTCAGGAAGAGACCCCCATCCTGACACATAACCCTAGGTCCCAAATCACACCTCAGCCTTCACCCCAAACTGTCTCC
>PVIU01032470.1:0-13444 GCA_004026605.1 Ondatra zibethicus | reverse complement strand
CTACAAGTAACAATAGCTCCTCAGAGAGTCCTTTGCAATAAGCTCAACTCTACCTTCGAACTTCAGCTTTTAATTAGCCATTAGTGACAAAGACAGAGACTCAGTACTCACAAAATCCCAATTGTCTTAGTATTATCACACGAAGTATTCACCTCAGAGAGAAAAACTTTGCTTTTTTATTTCACAATACTTAAAAAAAACCACCCACCACCCAAACCACTAACAACAACTGGGTATGCAATTTAGCAAAAGTTCTCTAGACCTCTGTAGATAGTGTGATCTGTTCACTGAAGAGCAATGATGCACTTTATGAAACACGTTCTAGTGTAGAAAGGTGATGTAATGATTACACTTTAAAGTAGAGTGTCTTTTTATATCTGGTAGTGAAAATTCTCCTTTGATTATCTACACATCAATGTCATTACTCCCATTGAATCCTCGATTAGTGTTCTCCAAGATGCAAAATTCAAAGAGACCACAAACAATTAGATAGTAAAAACTCTATTTTAATATATAATTTTCCATTTATATTTTTAAATATTTTATAGTATAAAACATAGAGTAACATTATGCAACTATAATATACAACAGGCAAATATTAGATCCTCAGCACCAAAACAGCTGTGCTTATCAAAATTTATATGTACAACAAATCCTATAAAATTTCCCATGTATGTCTGGGATCAAGAGTTCAAGGCAACCCTCCACTACACAGCAATACTGTGAGGATATTCCAGTAGTCTATAATTGTATCAGTTTAGACAAATATCCTCAGTCATAGATGGAAACCAGGGCAAAGAACAAACGAGGAAATTGTTAGTAGGTTTTTAACCTTTTCGGTTTTGCCTTTTGTTTTCTTTTCCTGTTCTGTCACTATATATGTGTGCACATGTATTGCAGGTATGGCTGGTGTTAGTAGAGGGCAGAAGAAAGTGTTTTTTTAAAACTCTATAACTAGAGTTATAAGCAGTTGTGGGCTATGATGTGGATGCTGGGGACCAATGAGCAGGTTTCTTTTATTGTTTTCTTTTCTCGTTTAATTTTTCTTTATTATTTTATTTATTTATTATTTGAAAAATCTTTTCTCATTGTACATACCTATCCCAGTTCCCACTCCCTCCCTTTTTCCCCAATCATGCCCCCTGCAGTCCCCATTCACTCCTCAGAGAGGGTAACACTTTCCATGGGGCATCAACAAAATCTGGACCTTCACTTTGAGGCAGGACCAAGGGCCTCTCCACTATATCTGGACAGAGCAAGGCATCCCTCCAAAGAGAATTAGCTCCAAAAATCAAGTAGAAGCACTAGGGATAAAATCTGGTCCCACTGCCAGTGGCCCCACAGACTGCCCCACATTCAGAGGTTCTAGTTTGGTTCTGTGTAGGTTCTTCCACTGCCAGTCTGGAGCTGCTGAGCTCCCACTAGAGATATCTTGACTGAAGGAGCCATTAGGGGCTAGGGAGAAATGTGTCACGAGAAAATTTCCCAGGAGTCCACGAGAATGACCCCAGCTAAGCCCCTAATAAATAGTTGATGAGGGTTCCTGGACTGGCCTTCCTCTGTAACCAGATTGATTACTACCTTAATTGTCATCATAGGACCTTCATCCAGCAACTGATGGAAGCACATTCATAGATTCACAGCTGAGCAGGTTTATAAAAGGATATGATATTGTGACTGGGAGGAAAGACTCAGTAGTAAAGAATTCACAGAGTTCCTGTAGAGAACTCAAATTTGGTTCCCAGCACTCAGGTTGGGTTGTGTAGTAAGAGGCACGGGCCTGCTTTTGGTCCCGGTGGCCGCCCGGCTCCCATCGCCCGGTGCCTGGCTAGCTTATACCCGAAATAATTACAAGGAAACTGTACTCATGTAAATACTGCCTGGTCCATTATCTCCAGCCCCTTACTGGCTAACTCTCACATATTATTTTAGCCCATTTCCATTAATGTGTATCGCCACTTGAGTTGTGGCTTACCGGCATGAGTCTAACCAGTGTCCATCTTGGGCTGGAAAAGCATGGCGTCTGCCACACTGCCTTCTCTCTCACAGCATTCCGTTCTGTCTACTCCGCCCACCTGAGGGCTGCCCTATCAAAAGGCCAAGTCAGTTTTCTTTATTTAACCAATGAAAGTAACACAAATACAGAAGACCCTCCTACACCAGGGTTGCTCACACCTGTCTGTAATTCCAGTTTCAGTAATCCTCTGGTCTCTGAGGACACTAAACACACATGTATATATACACATTCAGACACACATATGAAAAATATTTTTTTAAATAAGTCATGGTATTGACACAGGAAGTTGAATGTCATAAGCAATTCTAGGACAAGTGAGTAAATGTGAAGTTCTCATATACGTGAAATTATATAATATTTGCAATATACAAGCCAAAATAATATCTGCCATACAGCATTTAAAAAACTTTATTGAATGTATTATCCAGTTCTAAATGTATTACAAATATTAATGCACAAACCTGAACACTTCTATCAATAATTATGAAAAATATGCATTTATTTATAATAGAATAAATTCTTAATAGGCATATATTATAAATACAACATTATATTTCATAGTAGAACATATAAACTAGATTTATGCCAGGAAAATACCTTATAATTTGAAAATAATATTCTGAATAACTGAGTCATTTGATAGAATTGAGTGAGAATGTCTCTTGCTTCAATCTACTATTTGATAAAAGTTGAAAATCATTCATCTTCAGAGTCATAATCATATTATATATTTCATATATTTCATATGGGAGGAAATATATATAATTCTAAAAAATTTAGAATTTTAGAATTTCTGTGGCTCAGAAGCACCGGGTGTATATAAATTATTAAAATATGCACACGACTTTCTAGTTTCTTTGCCAAACCTCATCAATTTTAAGGGACCCATCTTTTCATAGCCAAGCGTTAAGTGCAAAGAACTAGGAATCTTAAATGGAATAATATTGTCTTCTCCAATCACTGAGGGGCAGTCTTTCTAGTAATGGTAAATGGGAGCCTGAGCTTATTCTTTTCTCATTTTTTTTTAAATATAGAGTTTCAGCTTGCTCTGCTTTAACCAGAAGGCTTTTGTAAAAGTCACATAGCCTCTATGAAAAGTGGAATACTTCATAACTACATAATGGCTTCATCAACAAATGCGCGTCTGCTTCCTGCAGTGAAGCCACAAGTATGTTGAAAGGCCCTGGCTTTCGGCAGGATGTACAAAGATCTCCATTGCAGTCTCTTTTGGACCACTTCCCCCTTTTTGTGGTGGCAGTGGTTGTCTGGGTGTGTGGGTGTACATTTAAAACACATCTTAAGATTTTTTAATAATGCATTCTTTGGGAAAAAGAGAAACCATTTTTTTCCTATGCTATGAGCACTTGGAACACTTATTTTATGATTTATTGCTTTTCCTTTTTCATCAGTAATACATGATTGATTAAGTGGTGGTAAATAGAGATTTTTGAAGAAAAAAAATACCTTAAGTATTTTGTTGGTAGGCACCAAAATTTTCAGTATTCATTTATTGTGAATGCTATGAAATATTTGATAGGCAAATTAATATTTCAAGTAGGTTTATTTACAGTGAGTTAAAAGAATTCCATTGCATTTCGTGTATAGGAGTTTCTTTGGTTACATTAGGTACTTCATATTAACATGTTCATTTGCCCACAGTCTCCATTTGATAGACTTAGCTGTGGGGTGCTCTGGCTCTGAGACCGTTACCATCCCCAGAACACACACATGAGGAGTCTTCTAGGTCAGATAATACAGAAGGCTCATATCCCGAGGGTTGTCATTACCTCCTTATACTACTGATATGACTGGATGAGGCGTGGACAACTTCCCTAGTCTAGTAAGCCTCCTCTCATCTGCGCTCTTTATGGCAATCCAGTCTTCAGGAACGCAAACAAGTCGGATCTCTTTTCCTTTGTTTTGTTTCAAAGCTAAGTTTTGTATCCTTTTGTGAAATTCTTTCAAGGAAAATATTGACATATTAAGAAAATATCTCTGTGATTACTTCACGTCTGTCTAAGAGGTATATTTAAATAAACCAGTGTTATTTCCAAATTCCAAAGCCTGTCATGAAATTGTCATGTCCTTGCTTGTAAATATGAATTCTGTCACTTTCTTTGTAATTACACAATAGTGTGAAAGTAGAATAATCTTTTGAAAAGCTAAAATTTTATAGGAAAATGAAAGTTTCAATTGAATTATTTCTCCTTATCTGACCTCTTATACTTTCCTTTTTAAAGATTTATTTTTATTAGTTGTGTGTGTGTGTGTGTGTGTGTGTGTGTGTGTGTATACATGCCCTGTGTATATGTAGGGTTCTGGAGAAGCAAGAAAACATTGGATTCCTTGAACAAGAGTTGTAGACAGTTGTAAGCCACATGCTCTCGCTGTAGGTACTGAACTCCTTTTCTCGTGGAGAACAGGAACTACTCTCAATAATGGAGCAACTTTCCCAGTCCTGATGCGTAGGTTCTGTATTCTGTGGTTTTACAGTCTTTAAGAGAGAGAAAATGGCCTGGCAGGTTGAGGTATTTTCAATCCACTGAACCCACATGGTAGGTGAGAGCCAGTTTCCACATATTGCTCTCTGATTTACACACATAAACAAACACACATAAAACACACACACTCACATGCACACACACTCAATAAACAAAATGCAATTTTAAAAAGTTAAAAAATTAAAACCCATAAGAATAGTATTTTTACCATTCTCATTCATCTCTCTTAATTGTAGATCTCTACACTAAAGGAAATTGTTTCTCATTAATCTTCCTTCCACTTTCTAACCTATATTACTCAACATCATACATATAATTGTTTTGTCCTATTTTACCAGATATGGAAAATAAATCTTTAACCTTAATAAGATCCCACTTTATCCTAATAACTAAAATTTATCAATTTTTCAATGTTTAGATGGCTGACAGATTCTTCTTTTACATGTCATTTTCAGCTTTTCTTATTTCTTTCTTATCTGTGACCTTCAGTGCTTCATGGTAGCACTTCATGTTTTCATTACCAAAACTCTGTTTTTCCAACTTACATATGGCAGTCCCTTCCATACAATATCTCATTTTAATGCGTCACTTTCACCTTCCTAAACCATCTGGTCAAAGGAATGTGTCAGGCACTCCCATTCACCCAAGGAGCTTTTAAAACTTTACAGAGAAATTATATAATCTACTTAGTCCCATAGAGTTTACCGGGATAAACACACCAGGATTTCATGCCCACAGGTAAGTGTGTGCATTCACTGATAACATAAATGAGTTTGAGGTACAGGAGGTCCTTGGTTCTGGAACCAGCTCTGATACAAACACCTTGCCTGCAAAGGTTTTCTCTATAGGACTTCACAGTGATAGCTACTGGTAACACTGCATAATGCAGGTACCACCATGACCCAACTGCTTCCCACTGTTGTTCCAAACTTCAGCCCACATTTGCAGAGCTCTGTCATATGTGAATCATGTATATACATTATTTCAGTCAATGCTCATATCAGCCCTGCAATTCATGCCATGTCATGCCATGATCTTCATAAGTTCACACATCAGAGAGTGAACATTCAGAGGAGCTGTAGCATGAAGTTCACACAAACAGGAGTTGAAATTGGAACTGAAGTTCAGAAAGGTTTGAATATTATGTCAGTGTCTTCCCTATGCTCTCTGCCTGTGTCTTTCCTACACTGCTTGAGAAGTCGTGCCAGGTTTCTTCCCTCTCATAGTGCATTTCACCCACTAGTCCATGTGAGAGTTCCACAGAACCTGCAATTCAGTTTCTCCATTTCTTCTCAACATAATAACAGATCTTATACAAGGATAAACTCTGAAAAGTTCCCATAGAGTTTAAAGAGTTTAAAGTAACTTAAACGGTAAAAGTAATGTCATGGAATTGACATCTGGAATAAAATTCTCTCTCTCTCTCTCTCTCTCTCTCTCTCTCTCTCTCTTTCTGTCTCTGACACACACACACACACACACACACACACACACACACACACACACACACACACACCCTCTTTGCTAAAACAAAAACAAATGAGTGAGCATCATTTTCTGGGTGCTTTGCATTTCTGGCCCTAAGGAAGTCTCCTTGAGCTGGGAAGTGCAGTTCGTGCTTCAACACTATGACTGAAATTAAGCATTTTCATTTACAGATACGTGCTTTCCATTGATACTTTCATAGACAGAACTTTTAATGCTTCAAAGATTATGTCTTTGTGTTATAAGCCAGACTTAGTGTTTCTGTAAATTGGAGAAAGTTATCCAAAACTTACAGCCTTCCCAGATTTTTAACACTGTCACAAAGATCTGTCTTCTCTGTTCCTGAGACTTGCAATTATAAATCAAAGATTAGAACAATTATCTCACCATAAAAGAGCATTCCTCTGAA
Organism: Ondatra zibethicus; assembly: GCA_004026605.1. Lineage (NCBI taxonomy): Eukaryota > Metazoa > Chordata > Mammalia > Rodentia > Cricetidae > Ondatra > Ondatra zibethicus. The sequence continues at coordinate 7,032 of PVIU01032470.1, read as the reverse complement.
AAGGATCATTACTCTTTTCCAAAATTTTATGGCATTAAAATCTTTTTCAATTTTCCTGATAAATTTTACCAACTGACCAATAATCAAAACAACAAAAATAGCTCAAGTAATTTTATAATGTTGCTCATTCAGGAAACTTACAAAATATTTCACTTTGAATGCCAGCATTTCTTTGTTTTAGGAGTGTGATCCAGCTCCCAGTTAAAGAATTCTGGCTTTTCTTTGAAAAGTACTTATTTGCCTCCCAACTGTGATCATGTGCTTTCAATTTCTTTTGCATTTCACCACTTACTTTCTACAGCATTCTTTTATGGCTGAGCGACTGCCTGGCAAAATAGGAACTGAACCACAGTATGTAATTAAGTTCTTTGCACAATGGAAGTTAGTCATCTACAGGATTGCACACTGACTCTGGATGCTGCAGGGGGAACGAACAGCACAGAGAGTTCTTCTACAGCCGGTGTCCTGAAGCATGGCATTGAGTCCTCTGTGCTGTTTTGATGCTATAACAATCTATCTCCAATAAATTGTTCTTCCAACTCGTATTTATGACAAGTAGCATCTTATGCCTTTTGTATTTTTACAAATATTTTTTGTGGTAACAACTCTGAATGGAAATTGGAAGGACTTAGCGATTTAAGCTGTGCTTTTTGTTCACAGCTTTAAAAAAAATCACCATAAATAAAAAACTACCTAGAAGAACAAATAAAACAAATGCAGTTTTCCCTCATGTAATGTAAATTTAACAGTTTATGAAAAAGGATACAGTTCAGACTAGCTTACAATCTTTGAATAGATTTCAGTTATTTAAAATATGACATTGATATTTAGGAGTGATTTTAAGATTGAGCTAGAAAGCTGGTGTGATTGCTCCACTATTAAAGGCGTGTGCTTTTGAGCCCAGCTAGAGTGCTCAACTTTCTGCAAAGTTGGTGAGAATGGAATTATAAGTCGTTCCCTGACCCCTTCACAAGTGCTGTGGCATATACACCCTCTTTCAATCTCACCCTCACACACCCAAATGCACACAAAATAAATAACAAATGTACTAGACAAACAATACTCTAGAGCTGTTTTAACATATGATGCAAAATTCAATTTAAACTTCATGATCAGATGTGTACCTAAAATGAAAAATAAAATGAAAAGCCATTATATTCCTGAAAAAGTGTTCTGGGGCAATAACTCAGCTAGTTAAGTGTTTTCTGTATGAGTAGGAGTACCTAAATTTCATCATCAGTACCCATTCACAAAGGGCATAGGCCATGCTGCCATCTCCATACTGGGGAGGTAGAACCAGAAGGATCCCTGAAACTCCATGACCAACCAGCTGGCAGCCCCAGGTCCTAATGACAGATCCCATTTCAGAACAAAATCAACAAACAAGACAATAAAATGCAAGGCAGATGGATCTTGAGCTTAACCTCTGACTTACAGACATATGCTCAGTCACACACACACATCTGTATATATGCATGCACCCCCTCAAATACAAGAATAATGAAAGAAGAAAACATGGCAAATATGGCTTACTTAGCAATATTTTTTTCACATTTAATTTTTTATTATTGCATTATAAATAGTATCATTCAAAATTTCCACCTCCTCCGCTCCTCCCCTTTTCCCCTCCAGTCCTAAGAGAGGGCAGGTTACCCTGCCCTGTGGGAAACCCAAGGCCCTCTCGCCTCCATCCAGGCCTAGGAAGGTGTGAATCCAAACTGACTAGCAATACAGTTAATATTTTTTACTTTATTTTTCATATTTTCATTAAAAATTACTTTTCATTTTATATGCCAACCTCAGTTCCCCTTCCCTCCCCTTTTTCCATGCTTACCTTCCTCTTTCCCATCTTCCATCAACTCCTCAGAGAGAGTAAACCCTTCCTTGGGGTGTCGACGAGGTCTGGCATACTAACTCGAGGCAGGGCCAAGCCCCCTCCCCTATCAAGGCTGAATAAGTTATCCTACCACAAGGAATTGGCTACAAAAAGTCAGTTCATACACTTGTGAAAGGACCTGGTATGACCGTTAGCCCCCTCTTTCCTCCCCGCCACCAACAGATAAAGCCACATAACTGTCACCCACATTCAGAGGGTCTAGTTCGGTCCTGGTGTCATGCAGATTCCCCAGCTGTCATTTCCATAGTCCATGAGCTGCCACTAGCTCAGGTCAATTGTCTCTGTGGTTTTCTCCGCCATGGTCTAGACCCCTCTTGTTCATATAATCCTTCCTCCCTCTCTTCAACTGAACTCCAGGAGCTCAGCCCAGTGCTTGGCTTTGGGTCACTGCACCTACTTCCATCAGTTACTGGATGTAGGTTCTATGATGACTATTAGGGTAGTCACGAATCTGATTAAAGGTAAAGACACTTTTAGGCACCCTCTCTACTATTTCTAGGAGTCTTAGCTAGGGTAATTTTTGTGGATTCCTGAGAATGTCTCTAATACCAAATTTCTCCCTAATTCCATAGTGACGACTTCGATCAAGATATCTCTTTCATTGCTCTCTTCCTCTGTCCGTCCAACTCGGTCTTCTTGACCCATCATGCTCCCTTCCCTCTTCCCCTCCCTTTTACACCCTCTCCCAATTTACCAAGGAGATCTTTACTATTTTCCTTGATGGGGCCCTCCATGTGTGTCCCTCTTAGGGTACCTTTCTTAAACTAGCTTCTCTCGGATTGAAGTTATCCTCTGCTTTACATCTAATACCCACTTATGAGTGAATAGACAGTGTTTGTCTCTCTGCATCTGGGTTACCTCACTTAGGAATTTTTTTGTTTGTTTAAGTTCCATCTATTTGCCTGCAAATGTCAAGATGTCATTGTTTTTTACCACTGAATAATATTCCATTGTGTAAATGTACCACGTTTTCCTTATTCATTCTTCAACTTATGGCCATATAGATTATTCCTGGCTATTACAAATAGTGCTGCTATGAACATAGATGAGCAAATGTCCTTGTGATATGATTATGTATCCTTTGGGTATATGCATAAGAGTAGTATTGTTGGGTCTTGAGGTAGATTGTTTCCCATTTTTTTGAGAAACCACCATACTGATTTCCAAAGTGACTATGCAAGTTTGCACTCCCACCAGGAATGGAGGAGTGTTCCCTTTACTCCAGATCCTTTCCAGCATAATGTTTCATTTGTGTTTTTAGTCTTAGCCATTCTGATAGGTGTAAGATGGTATCTGAGGGTCATTTTTATTTGTATTTCCCTGTTGGCTAAGGAGGTTGAGCAATTCCTGAAGTGTCATTTGGGCATTAGAGTTTCTTCTATTGTTAATTCTTTGTTTAGATCAGTACTACGTTTTTAATTGGATTAATTGGCATTTTGATGTCTAGTTTCTTGAGTTATTTATATACATTGGAGATCAGCTCTGAGACTAATACTAATCCACATACCTATGAACACCTGAATTTTGACAAAGAAACCAAAATTGAACAATCAAAAAAGAAAGCATCTTCAACAAATGGTGCTGGCATAATTGGATGTTGACATGTAGAGGAATGCAAATAGATTCATATCTATCCCCGTGTACAAAGCTCTGTTCCAAGTGGATCAAGGACCTCAACATAAATCCAATTACACTGAACTTGATAAAAGAGAAATTAAGCAGTAGCATTAAATGTATTATCATAGAAGACCACTTTTAAATATAATATCAGTAGCACAGACTCTGGGGGCTACAATCAATAAATGAGACATGCTGAAACTGAGACGCTTCTGTAAGGCAAAGGATATGTCCATAGTACAAAACAACAGCCCAGAGAATGGGAAAAATTGTCACTGTTAATATTTTTAGGAAGAAAATAATTCATATTATCAAAATGCTTCTGAATATGATTAAAATAATATCAAGAGAGTCTATATGAGGTACTAGTAAAGACAAATAAAAATCATAATGTGGAATCTGAGAAGTATAAAAGTCATCACAAAACTCATTATTTCAGTTCCTGTATTTGTTCTGATATAGTGAAAAGAGGCTTTGGGACTCAGACTCAGAAAGTCCTTGACCAACTGAGATCAGAATGCATCTCATCTGTGTTTTCTTGTAATAATGTCAATGTTCCAATTCTTAGATGGAGGATTATCTTGTATTTTAACATTAATTCTGGACAGTCACTGACAGGATATTCTATCAAGCCCTGTGTGTAGTGTCCAGCTTTCTTGACAACATTTGCTAACACCGTCTATGTAGTATTGTGTACTTTTGACCTCTTAATCCAAAGTACAAATTTGGCTATGGTTATGTGAATATATTTCTTAACCTTTTATTCTATTTTATTGATCTAAATATTTGTTTGTCAGTATCACCATGCTGTTTTTTTTTTTTTTTTGCTAGAGCTCTGTGAGATAATTTGCTGTTGCTTCTTCACAGTGAAAAAAAAATGGTTGATGAATTGGAGACAGTCTATGTATGGAAAAAATCTTTGCCAATATTCATTGAGCAGTGACTCCAGAATACAGAATTCAAAACATTTAAACACCAAAGAACACATGATTTAATCAGCAAATGGGTAAGTGAAATGAACAAATACTTTTCAAAGGATGATGGAAAAAATAGCCAATAATAATGAAAAAAAATTATTATATTTAGCTATGAGGAAAAATGTAAATCAAAACTACAGTGATATTCCATCACAATCTAACTACAATGGAATTTTCTTAAAGAAAACAAAAATCAATCAAACAAGTAAATAACACAAACATAAAAAATACTAGAAGGGTCCAGAGAAAAATTTTATACATTGCTAGTAGGAAACTACTAGCCCTTTGATAGGTTAGTACTTAGATAGGCAGGGAGGGCAGAACTAAATTCTGGGAGGAAGAAGGCAGAGAGATGCCATGAAGTTCCTGCCTGAGACTGATGCTGGTTAGAATCTTTCCTGCTAAGGCACAACCTCGTGGTGACATACAGATTATTAAAAATGGGTTAAATCAAGATGTGAGAGTTAGCCAATAAGAGGCTAGAACCAATGGACCAGGCAGTGTTTAAATAAATAGTTTCTGTGTGATTATTTCATGTGTAAGCTAGCTGGGTGGCTGGGACAATGAGCATCCTGTTCCTCCTACTACACCAAATGAATTCTATTTGTCACCCTGACCCCAAAAAGAGTAGTAGAACAGGAATAAACTCTTTTTGGCTTCTGCCATCTGCTTGATCTTCATTATCAGAGATGTCTTTGGTGGGCAGCTGGCATACAACTTGGTCATCATGACTGATAAACCCACCTCATTGCCAGTTTTGCAAGCATGCTCCTTCTCTCTCTGGGTGTCTTCATGATCAGTCACCAAGGCCATAAACTACATCTGTTACTATGCTGAGGTAGTCATGTTGGTCTCTGCAGCCTATCTGCATGGTGACTGGTGGGTTCCTGTACTTGGATATATACTGGTTGGTTTCTGTAGATTATGAGATCAAAGGGACATGTTGATCAGCACACTATGGCCGTGAACATCATAATGGGGCTGTCCCTTCAGCATTCTGAACATGGAAATAGCTAAGGTCAGGGGCATAGCCATAAAAAAAATACTGCTAGTAATAGGAGAACCACAGTGTTTGAGATGCCTTCACCCATGTCGTTGGGGACCTTATGAAGAATGTGAGCTTCCCAGTTGCAACCAGTATTGTATGTGTCAGTCCTGAGTACAAGGATGTGGATCCCATATATGATGTGGGAAGTCCTTCTGTATATGCGTTGCTTTTATTGGTTGGTGAATAAAGAAACTGCTTTGGCCTGTGATAGGGCAAAGTAGAGCTAGGTGGAAAAACTAGACCAAATGCTGAGAGATAAAAAGTAGAGTCAGTGAGAAGCCATGGAGCTGCCCAAGGAGACATATGCCTCCTGCAGAGTACACTGAAACTTTGCCAGTAGGCTACAACCTTCTGATGATGCACACAGATTAATGGATATGGGTTAGTTTAGGATACAAGAACCAGATGTAAATATGCTTAAACTATTGGCCAAACAGTATTACAAATAATATAGTTTCTGTGTGATTATTTTGGGTCTGAGCAACCGGGAACAAATGTGCAGCCTCTGCCTACACATATATACCTTTATCTTCTTCGTCCTTTTCTGCGGGACAACGTTCATTATCCCAGGAGATGTGATCTTGGTACTTGTGGAACAGAAAATAGAAGTTGAAGACTTCACATCTGTGAAGAATCTGCTATTTTCTGTGGATAGCATGGAAGCTTTGCACAGCGTGTATTTCTGGGCTCTGACAGTGACCCACATGATCTGTCTGGCCACATAACCATCATTCAATATGCCAAAGTGCAGCCTGTGCTGAAGATGCCTAGGGATCTCCTCCAAAGGAAATTCTATTTCTACACCACTTTGAGAAAAAATAAGGACTGCGAGGAGTGCCAAAGCCTCTTGGAACAATTGCTTGGCCAGGCCCCATCAGGGACATAGCCAGAACCTGTGGGTGGCATAACTGAATGTCCAGCCAGGACTCTGAATCTTCTTCAGGTTCAAGTCATAGCCTGGGCCACTCCACGGTGGGGCTTCTCTCTCTTTCCTGTTATGAGCCCACAGCCAGGCTCAGCATGGGAATGAGGCAGCATGGGAAAATCAGCATTGCCCTACTTCTCTTCCAGCATCAGCTCCTAGTAAGGCTATGTTAGGGCTGTATCCTCGGTTGATAGCATCCTAACACCACAGCTGGGAAGGCTCTGAGGTACAGCACAGTTTCCAGAAGAATCTGGGCTTTCCTGCACCACTAAGGGTTATTGTGTCTTGAACCAAAAATTGAGCAAGAATCATGTTACTGGGTAATTGGGGCTCCCTTTTGTGGGTATCTGTTCTACTTGGTAAATAATACTCTATGAAGTGTATGAAATTATAGTAATCCAAAGATAGGCTGTGTTATTATTTCTAAAACTACTTTTTAGATCATAAATTCATATTTTTTTGATCAGTGATCATAAAAACCTTTTGTTTGGTAAGGTGGAATAAAATCACTTGACTTACTCCTGTACCACTGAAGCATTTTATACCACTTGAATGTAAGAGTGATGTA
>PVIU01032469.1:0-13537 GCA_004026605.1 Ondatra zibethicus | reverse complement strand
CATGCTTCCAGCTTTTGCCTGGTGATCTTGTTTGCTTCCAATTTCCAGGGTTTTTCTTTAGGTTCAACTTGCTATTTGGCTTCTCTGGGCTTGTGAGCTATAAGCTTAGTGTCCTTTGTTTATGGCTAGGGTCCACTAATGAGTGAGTTACATACCATTATCGTCTTTTTTGGTTTGGGTTACCTCACTCAGGATAGTGTTTTCTGTTTCCATCCATTTGCATGCAAAATTCAAGATGTCATTGCTTTTTTTACTGCTGAGTAGTACTCTAATGTGTATATATTCCACACTTTCTTGATCCATTCTTCCATTGAGGCTAATTAAAATATGAATATTTCCACTCTTGCTGGGCAACATGAGTTTTCTTTTACAAGTTCTTAGTGTCCTTCATAAAATAGTTTTAAAAGTGACTCAGAAGTAAGTTCTGAGGCATTCTTATTACTATTTTAGACAAAAGGGGAAGACAAGTAGTAAATTCCAGATGCTGTTGGGAAGAGGGCAGAGAATAGAAAGAAAGTCCTGCCTTTTCAATTAGAGTATTAATGTGGGATTTCACTCTGTATGCTTGAATACCATTAACGAATACATAAACTTCTTTGGACCTATAACAGGGCAGAATTTAGGTAGGCAGGGAAGACAGAACTGAATGCTGGGAGAAAGAGGGGTGGAGTCAAAGGGACACCATGGAGCTGCCACCAGAATCAGACATGCCGAATTTTGCCAGTAAGTCACAGCCATGTGGCATATACAGATGAATAGAGATGGGTTAAATTTATGTAAGAGTTAGCCAATAAGAAGCTAGAGTTAATGGACCAAGCAGTGATTTAATTAATACAGCTTCTGTGTGATTACTTCAGGTCTAAGCTGGCTGGGCAGCCAGGAACCAACAAGCAGCCTCCCACTACAGAGAATGTGCAGTTTTATGTAAGCATGATACATCCTAGGGTTATTTTGGAAGAGGAAACCTCAAGTGAGGAAATGTCATTTTTGGATTGGCTCACGGAAAGTCTGTGGCACTTTTAGTTTTGATATTTGATGTGAGAGGGCCCAACTCAGTGTGGGTACTGGCATCCACGGACTGGTGGTCCTGGGATAAGAAGGTAAACTGAGTAAGCCATGGGTAGCAATCCAATTAGCAGGATTCCTCCATGGATTCTGCATCAGCTCTTGCCTCCAGATTTGTTGTGAGGAGGCCACTTGTTTGTTCCCAACCGCTTAGCCCCAAAATAATCACACAGAAACTGTATTAATTAAATCACTGCTTGGCCCATTAGCTCTAACTTCTTATTGGCTAACTCTTACATATTAATTTAACCCATTTTTATTAATTTGTGAATCGCCATGTGGCTGTGGCTTACAGGCTAAAGTTCTGTCTAGCTCCAGTTGGGCTCCATGGCTTCTCTCTGACTCTGCCCTTCTTTCTCCCAGTATTTACTTTAGTTTTCCCCACTTAGCTCTGTTCCCTTATAGCTCTGCTAGAGGCCCAAAGCAGTTTTTTTATTCATTAATGGTAATCACAGCATACAGAGGGGGAATCCCACATCACAGATTCCTGGCCTGTTTGTGTCTTTCTGACTTCCTTTAGTTTAAAAATGTGATATGGAGTGCCCCCACAAGTTGCTTTTTGTCAAGCCATTTTAATACTGTAACAGAAACCTTCAAAGGGTCTTAATAGGGTCCATGAATGCAGGAAATGATAAATAAGAGAAATAAGGGTAAGCAAGTTGCTGGATGGGGAAGTCAGGGTTTTCAAGGATATTATGAGAATGCTCAAAGTGTCAAACATGCAGACATAGATCTTGGCCATTATCCAAGGACTATAAAGAAGGGGAGGGACTAGGCTGTTTGACTTACAACTTAAAAGTGGGCCTGATAAGCAGTAAGAATCTGTGAACAATTGCATAATAGGAAGGGCTTTGGGTGAGGAAGCACATTATCTCCCTAAGGGGATAATTACTCTTTCTAGTCCTTTCACATTTCATGGGGTAAATCGGATTTTTTGAAGAGTGGTTCCCATAGCCAGGAAATTATAAAGGTCAGTAGGATTCAATTTTAAGGAAGAGGACAAAAATTTGTAATATTTGGATAGTTTTAAAATGTTATATCTCCATCCAGAGCCTGAAATACAAGACAAATTCTATTCTCTTGACAAGGAAGAAGTATCTTTTCCTTTACCATCCTCTCAAAACCTCTGATACATCTATCTTCCTCTCTTATGATATTTTAAATTTATAAGTAATGATGTTGCTTCGCCTTTTGAAAATTGGTATCTACCAGGGAAAAGGAAGGTAATATCTGAATCTAATTATGAGTGGAGAAGTCCATCCTTATAGGCCTCCAAGCATGCTGACATTCATAATAGCTGCCACTCATTCCCACATTAATCATAGTAAATACATGTCACTTGCATGCCCATGTATTTTTCAAGATTATGTGTAAAATCCCTGAAGTAAAAAGGACACATTTCATAGGAAACTGGACAACTTGAGTTTAAGATAATACATTTAATACAAGATGATGAGATAATTGGGCCAGCAGATGATAAAAGCACTTGCCTCATAACCCTGTCTACCTAAGTTTGAGTCTCAGAATTCAGAATGGAAGAAAAGAGCCAAGTCATGAAAGTTGTTCTCTGACTTCTCTATATGCATGTTCTATCATGCATATACCTACATGCATATCCCACTCACAAATAGTGATTAAAAATAAAATTGGGGAAATGACTGTTAAAGATACAAGGTTCCTTTTAAAAGTACCTATTTGTTGACTGAAGGTAGAGCTCATTTGATCAAGTTCTTATCCAACATCAAGTATGCTCTAGGGTGGATACCCAGAACTGGAAAAAACAAAGGACAAAACACAATTAAACAAAGACTTGGTTCTGAATAAGTTGGTAAAAGAAAGAGACCTGAGAAATAAGTTCTCTCTTCCTTCTCATTTGTCATTCAGGATTGAAAAGGCTGTTCTTAAGCTTTAGAAATGGTGGTAAATCCTCTAAGAAAATAACAGTGAATAATGTAGCTCAGTCACTTAGAAATGTAGCTGTAGCACTGAAGGACTTCTTAAGGAGCAATTGGAAATAAATTCCACAAACAAAAACTTCAGGGCCTTACAATTTGAAAAACATAGCAAATAAGAAGTACAGTAAGTAGTATATTATGCAGCTCAGAAAATAAAACAAAATAGGACTTAGGGTCCAATTCTCTCAGTTGGTAAACTATAATATAAAAATTGCTAAATTTAAGCACATGATGAATTATTTTCATGATTCTCAATGAGTGCAAAACAATTAGACAAAATCAATATTTGAAAAAGTTACACATGTCTCACAGTATGTGTGAATGTAAAATAAAGATGCCTAATCAGTAATACAAATATGAAATACTCTCAAGAATTAAGATCACATACATATTCTCGGTTATTTGTTGCTTCTGTTCTACTATATAATTAACAAATAATTAGTCCTTGTTTCTTTTCTCCAGCTCAGCCATAATATGTATTGCATTTTAATCATCCCTAATAAATAGAAATTAGTCAACCATTTGTGGAACTATTCAAAAACCCTGTATGAATATAACAAAACTATATATTGCAAACCTAAATGAGAAATTGTTTGTGTTTATAGAAGAGAAATAGATCAAACAAAAGATGGATGAATTTATACATCGATTTAGTGCTTATGTTTTAATTGCAAAGACCTTTTAAAACTGCATTTTGGAACAATACTAGCAATTAATATATGAGAATTTTCCTGTGATGAAAAAAATCTTTTCTTGGAAATGTGATTTCCTTTCTAAGATTTTTGTTGTTTTTAAAGGGACCTTTTCTTTTGGTATTAGAACTGTGAAACCGTGAGACAGTCTGGTTATTACAAAGAATAACATTAAACCAGACACCTACCTATAATGAACCTTCATATCAAATTCAATAAAGAGTGATTGGTCATGTCCTGGGCACCTGGCTAGAGTTCATCTACCTGACCAGTATTTAATTAGGCTTGCTTCAAATTTGGCTTTAAGTTGTGGTAGTAATCTTATTCTTGGCTAGTGGGAATAACAGTTTCTGGGGGATCTCAACAAGATTCGGACCACCCACACTAATTCTAAAGCTGGACCTTCACTTTGAAACTCCAGGACTGAGGTGACACGTCAGGAGTCATGTGCAGGGACTATTGGGGTAAACTGTCATGCTGAGAAATGCAGCAAGCATCTATCGACAGAGGCCTCCTGAGAAATGGAAGGTGAGCTTGAAATAGTTCTGGAGTCCACTGCCAAGGCAAACAGAAAGATGCAAGTTCTTCTCCAGGCCACGTGGAGAGGAGAGGCACACAGCACACCAGAGATCACAAAGATACTTGCCTCAATGGCATCACTCAGGGAGACCTGCTGATAGGCTAAGATTTCAGCTGGGGTGACAGGGAATCTCCTGCTACCAACATGCCAGAGTCTGGGGGAGTCTGTGTCATAGGCCTCCTTGTCTGTGGTGTCTACTTATCCCAAACTGGTGGATGGCTTCTTTCCCATGCAAGCCAGTGTGACAAGGAACCCTGAGGGAGCCACTGAGTGTCATAGGAAAGAAAGAAATAAAAAATCCTAGGCATCAAATGTTTTTCCATGTTTCTTTTTGGTTCTAGTTTTTCCTTTATTAATTTCCTTTTCTTTTTTTTTAAGTGTTAGGTATTGAGCCCAAGGGTCTGCACATGTGAGGCAAACAGGCTGCTACTGAACTACATCCTATCACTTGTTTTATGAGACAGGGTCTCACTGTGCAGCCCAGGCAGGCCTTGAACTATCCTCAGTGCTGGGATTGTAGGAGTGTCCCATCACATGCCTCCCTACATTGCTCTTCATGATATGCTGCATTTTTAGTGAGATCACAGCCTCTGGTCACATTGGCCCTGAGTCTGGCTCTATGATGCCCATTGTCTTTTTGTCTGTTTGTTTGTTTGTTTGTCATTCTTTTTTTTCCTTTTTAAAATTCTTTTTAATGTGCTATACATTTTCTTCGCTCTTCTGTCTTCCTCCTCTCTCCCCTTCTACCCTCTCCTGTGACACCCATGCTCCCAATTTACTCAGGAGATCTTATATTTTCCTCATTCCTGTGTAGATCCATGTTTGTCTCTCTTAGGGTTCTCTTTGTTTTCTAGGTTCTTTGTGGGTTGTGGTTTGTAGGCTGGTTTTTCTTTGCTTTATGTCTAAATGCCACTTATGAGTGAGTACATATTGTATTTGTCTTTCTGGGTCTGGGTAACCTCACTCAATATGTGTTTTTCTAGATCCATCCATTTGCTTGCAAATTTCAAGATGGCTCAGAGGTTAAGAGTGCTGGGTCCTTATCCAGAGGTCCTGGGTTCAATTTCTAACAACCACATGATACCCATTGTATTAAGGCTCCTAGCTGGGCAGCTAAGAAAGGCCTGGAAAAAGTGGAGACACTCTGTTAACCCTGTCAGCTAAGCTCTGGAGAGAGGCAACACACACAAAAAGAGAAACACTCAGTGGCGGTTAAAACTGTATAACATCTTCCTAGGAGGTGACCTAGCAGCTAACTTTGGTGTTTTGTCAAAAGACTTTTCACCCGCTGTTCTGAAATAGAAGACAGCAGAGCAAGTCTCATGTTGACAGTGGCTTGTAGGTGGGAGCACACCTATTGTCATGACCTAGAGAACAGATTCTTTAACTCTGTGAAATATTATTCCTGTCTATGCTGCTGCTTCATCGTACATTCCAGACATTCAAATGGAGAGTAGCCAGGACCACATCATGACTTTGGAAGGCATACAGGTGGTGAAGTATCTGTCCGCTTCCCAGCTTCCTACTGAGTTATAGGAAACAGATCAGAGGTTGCGCCCACAACACACAGGTGGGCAAACAATCAAGCAGAGAAAACCAGAATGCTGAGGGGTAGACAGTCTGCAGGAGAGGAAAGACCATGGGCACTTCAGGGAGGAGTTGGTATGCTTTGGCTCTGAAGGAGGGAACCGAGCTGAGGCAGAACATCCTTGGGAGCAGAGGCATGCATTCGGGATTAGCAGGGCATTTTGTGGAAATTATTTGGAAGATGAGACTGAGGGGAACTGGCAAGGTCTTTGTCCACTTCATCCATATGACTTTTAATCTGAATAGAAAACCAAGCTGGTGTTTCTGGGTCCTGGTACACTATTGTTAAGATTAGTAGAAACTACACAAATACTAACTTTCACCAACACCAAATCTTTTACCAAACAAGGTTTTATGGGAATATATAGCAAAATTACTTACAAGGAACAAAAGCCTTCAACAAACTCATATCCTCCCATCAAGAGTCATCAAAATCCAGTTTGCTTGGCATCAAGAAACCTAGTAAGGTAATTGCCAGTAAGTTATTGTCTGGTAAGGCACTTGGTTACCTCACATCCTTCCCACTCTGTTGTAGGAGGCTGCTTGTTTGTTCCCAGCTGCTCAGCCCCAAAATAACCACACAGAAACTGTATTAATTAAATCACTGCTTGGCCCATTATCTCTAGCTTCTTTTTTTTCCCATTCCAAGCCATTGAGTTTTGATTAATTTTTATTAGATATTTTTTTAAAAAATACCAATCCAAATTCCTACTCCCTCCCCTCCTCCCATTCCCTCCACACACCCTCTCACCCCCCCCAATACTAAGAGAGGGTAATGCACTTTGCTTTATGGAAGGTTCAAGGCCCTCCCTACTACATCTAGGCTGAGCAAGGTATACATCCAAAGAGAATAAGATCCCCAAAAGCCAGTACATGCAGTAGAGATAAATCAAAGTGCCACTGCTAGTGGCCCCTCATTCTGCCCCAGCCATACAACTGTCAACCACATTCAGAGGGACTAGTTTGGTCCTGTGCTTGTTCCTTCCCAGTATGGCTGGAGTTGGTGAGCTCCCATTAGCTCAGGAAAACTGTTTCAATGGATGAACCCTTCATGGTCTTGACCTCGTTGCTCATATTCTCATTCCTTCTACTCTTCAACTAGACCCTGGGAGCTCAGTCCAGTGTTCCGATGTGGGACTCTGCCTATGTTTCCATCTGTTGTTGGATGAGGTTTCTATGGTGATATTTAAGGTAATCATCAGTCTGAATATAGGGCAAGGTCAGTTCAGGCACCCTCTCCTCTACTGCTTAAGGTCTTAGCTGGGGTCATCCTTGTGGATTCCTGGGAAGTTTTCTAGAGCCAGGTTTCTTGCTAACCCCATAATGGCTCCCTCAATCAAGACATCTCTTTCTGTGCTCTTATACCTGTCCTTCCTTCATCTCAACTATCGCATTCCCTCAAGTACTCCTCAACCCTCATTTGCTCCCCTCCTTTTCCCCTTCTTCCCTTCCTTCTACCCCCAACGCCATGCTCCCAATTTTGTCAAGCGATCTTGTCTGTTTCCAATTTCCAGGTGAGTCTATATATGATTTTCTTTGGGTTCACTTTATTATTTAGCTTGTCTAGGATCATGAACTATGGGCTAAATGTCCTTTGTTTATAGCTAGTATCCACTTATGAGTGAGTACATACTATATTTATTTGGGGGGTCTGGGTTACCTCATTCAGGATAGTGTTTTCTAATTCCATCTATTTGCATGCAAAATTCAAGATGTCATTGTTTTTTACCGCTGAGTAGTACTCTAAATATACCACACTTTATCCATTCTTCAGTTGAGGGGCACCTAGGTTGTTTCCAGGTTCTGGATATTACAAATAATGCTGCTATGAACATAGTTGAACAAATGCTTTTGTAATATGATTGGGCATCTCTTGGGTATATTCCCAAGAGCCGCATTGCTGGATGCTGAGGTATGTTGATTCCCAATTTCCTGAGAAACTGCCACACTGATTTCCAAAGTGGTTGCACAAGTTTGCAATCCCACCAGCAATGGATGAGAGTTCCTCTTACTCCACATCCTCTCCAGCATAGGCTATCATTGGTGTTTTTGATCTTAGCCATTCTGACAGGTGTAAGATGGTATCTCAGAGTTGTTTTGATTTGCATTTCCCTGATAGCTAAGGAAGTTGAACATTTCCTTAAGTATATTTTGGCCATTTGAAATTCTTCTGTTGAGAATTCTCTGTTTAGTTCAGTACCCCATTTTCAATTCGGTTATTTAGAATTTTAATGTCGAATGTCTTATGTTCTTTATATATTTTGGAGATCAGTCCTTTGTTTGATGTGGGGTTGGTGAAGATCTTTTCCCATCCAATAGGCTGCCTTTTTTGTCTTATTGACTGTGTCCTTTGCTTTACAGAAGCTTCTCAGTTTCAGGAGGTCCCATTTATTTATTGTTGCTCCTAGTGTCTGTGCTACTTGGGTTATATTTAGGAAGTGGTATCCTGTTCCCATGCATTGGAGACTACTTCCCACTTTCTCTTCTATCTGGATCAGAGTGGTCAGATTTATATTGAGATCTTTAATCCATTTGGACTTGAATTTTGTGCATGGCAACAGACATGGATCTATTTTCATTCTTCTACAGGTTGACATCCAGTTATGCCAGCACCATTTGTTGAAGATGCTTTCTTTCTTCCATTGTATAATTTTAGCTCCTTTGTTGGAAATCAGGTGTTCATAGATTTTTGGGTTATTATTCAGGTCTTCAATTTGATTCCATTGGTCAACATCTCTGTTTTTATTGCCAATACCAAGCTGATGTCAGAGATGGTAATGCCTCCGGAAGTTCCTTTATTGTACAGGATTGTTTCGGCTACCCTGGGTTTTTGTTTTTCCATATGAAGTTGATTATTGTTCTTTCAAGGTCTGTGAAGAATTGTGTTGGGATTTTGATGGGGATTGCATTGAATCTACAGATTGCTTTTGATAGAATTGCCAGTTTTACTATGTTGATCCTTCCTATTCAAGTAGCTCTAGCTTCTTATTGTATAACTCTTACATCTTAATTTAACCCATTTCTATTAATCTGTGTATCGCCACGTAGTTGTGGCTTACCGGGTAAAGTTCAGTCCAATGTCTGTCTCTGCCAGGGCTACATGGTGTCTCCTCCATACTGTCTTCTTTTTCCCAGTATTCCGTTTAGTTTTCCCCATCTAGCTCTGTTCTGCCCTGCTCTGCTATAGGCTCAAAGCAATGGTATTCATAGCATACACAGAGGAATCCCACATCACCACTCACTGCCCTGAGTTCAAGCCTCGACACACCTTAATGCTTAGTAGGACTGCACTGGAGAAAAATCAAATTTCTATATCAAGAGTACACATTTCTGAATGTCTTGAAAATATAAGATATTCTCTCCACAAAATTTTAATAATTTTTGTTGAATTTAGACATATACATGTCATGTTACTAATATACAAGTTAATATTAATAAAGTTTTTCTTTAATGTCATAATACTGCAAAATATCAATAACTGTGTTAAATGTGAAATATGTGAAATTCCAAATACTTCTTGTAGTCTCTTCTTCTTCTGTTCCCCTAATTGTCTTTTTCCTGTTGTCCTATTTCTGCTCACTTTCTTTTCTCCACATTCTAATGTCATTTCCAACTTATTTTAAGTCATTTTTACCTCCCTGCCTTAGTGAACTACAAAGTAATAGGGAGAGAAATAACTTGTATGATGTAGGACTTGTGGTCATACCAACTCTTTTTATACAGCACATAATGTCTGATAATGCTGTAGATCTCTTATTTCACTGAAAACCATACTGTTTCAAAACTATGTTTGGCATGTTCTTACTACCACCCAACAAAACTTGTATAACCTTTATTTGATTTCTTAATGATTTTTCCTATGTTTTCTCCATGTTCAGTATCAGTAATTCCAGCTCTGTAGACTTTTCTTCTTTCTGACTATATTTTATCCTCGTTTTTTTTTTTTTTCACCTCATTCTTCATATGAGCATAGCAGATGATTCTACTTTTAAGAATTCAGGATTATTAAATATCCAAATGTTTTATAGTAATGCTGTAGAGATAATGCTTTATCTTTGGGGGGAAAGCATGGAACTTCATTATTAAAGAAAACATCAAAGTAATAACCAATCATGATGCTTTATTTGCTTGTTTGTTTACTTGTTTTGAGGGAGAATCTCACATGGTCCAATATCATCTTAAATGTTATATAGCCAAAAAATGGCATGAAATATTGATCTCCCTACCTGAAGATCCCAAGTATTAAGTTATAGTCATATAACAACACACATGATTCGGTGCCCTTTCCCTTAATGTACAAAAAGTATAATCACTTGTCTTCATAGCAACATGAACAATAAACAATCCTAACATATTTTATCATATTTTTCTATCATAGAGTTAGACTCAACAACAAAGAGTATTTTTTGTGAGTTAGTATGTGAAACATCAAAATGAGTCATAATAATTTCCTCAAAAAAAGAAACAAGCCAAAAGTTATATACTCTGTGTTTTCAGTTATAGAATATTCTAAAAATAATAAAATTTTAACTGTAGTGTTGTAAAACAGACCACTAATTTCCTAAAGAAAAAATATATTTAGATTTAAAAGAAAGAGAGGGGAAGGCTTACAAATTGATATAAAAATGATATAAGGCAATTATTTTTATTTAAATTGTTCTATGGCTGCTTGACAATAGGCATATAACATAAATTCTGAAATTTTATGCTTCAACTGTATACATGACATATACACCATATATCAGAAATTATTATATAAATCAATGTATGCTTCAGTGATTATACCCACAATTCCTAGGAAATCATTGCTGAACAAAATGACAGTAATTAGAACTATCATTTAATAATTGATGCATTGCAAAATAGGATGTGTGAGTAGAATATACAATCACAAATTCCTCCTAGCACTGGTAAGGGTATGTGATAAACAGTTAATTAAGAATCATTAGTGAATCCTTCATGTTTACTTAGAGGTACTTTATGTAACATCTATCTATCTATCTATCTGTCTGTCTGTCTGTCTGTCTATCTGTCTATCTACCTACCTACCTGTTTGTCTGTCTGTACATCTACTTACCTACTTGCTGGTCTCCCTTCATTGATATTCTGTCTTAAAATTTCTAAGATTCAGTTCACTATATTGCTCTTTTCTTTTCTTTCTTCGGTTTTCTGAGACAGGGTTTCTCTGTGTGACAGTCCTGGCTGTTCTGGAACTCACTTGGTAGATGAAACTGTCCTTGAACTCACAGAGATCCCCGTCTCTACCTCCTGAGCGGTGGGATTAAAGGCGTGTACAACCAGAGCACATAATGTACTATATTTCAAGGTTATTACGTGTAATTGTGATCATCTGTTCGAATACAGTGCACTATGATAGGGGTTTACTATTACTCCATGTAAACATATTAATTTTCAACTTTCAAAGTCAAAGATAGATCTATTAACCTAACCAAGTTTATTAGGCTGTATTTTATTTCTCACATAGTAAGTAAACATTTAAAACAAGCTATTGGATTGTTTTTAAATCCAAAAATGTATATCTGAATATGGTAGTTTATAATAAAACTTTGTATTTAAGATTCTGATATAAATATTTCACATGAAACAAGTAACATCTCATTTATCTAATTGTAAATGGTCCCATATTTAATTGATCTATGCATACATATATGAAGAGTTAATTTCAATATGCATGCAAATGTGCATATTGATAGTTGGAAATTCAAAAGACTTTACTAGCTGGATTTATCAGCTGCTGGATTGTTCTTCCTTTAAGTAACTTGAATTTGTACTCAATAAAGCATCTTCTATCTGTTCTAGGAAGACTATTTTTCTGATTCATTACAGAGAATTACAATTAAGAACTATTAGTTTAATGTGGATCTTGTGGCAAAAATGGGTATGCAGTAATATCTTTCTTTCACTTGACAGAGTATAAGCCCTTGTCAAATTTATACTTTTTTAAAGTTTCTAAAATGTCTTTTATGATTCTTATATTGCTAGTGCACTCATGGTATTGATCTATTAAATATATTTTCTAAAATATATAAGGTTTCATTAAGATACATTCTGATTTAGCCAGATATTTGTCTGGAGGCCAACATGGATCTGTCAGGCAAAGATCATCTCTTGCAAAAGTCAAAAATACAGTATGATACATTATTTATTGAACTATCAACGTGAATACATTTATATATAGCTAAACCTCTAAATTGAATTTTTTACATAATATTATATATTTGACAATCAGAGAGCTTGAACAGGTATAAGGTCTTACAGGGATGATTGAAGCTGTCATAAAATATGATTTAGCTTAGAGTGCAGAGAATATGCAGATAGACAACATAGCTTTCATTACCAATGGAAATAGACATACTTGATTCTGAAACACAGGAGAGTGACTATGGCCCAGGAACTCAGATTCAAGCTATTGTGGAGGCTATTGTGAATATGAGTGCCAGCATGCCTATTATCAGTATACAGAAAAGATAGTAATTTTTATATTCTCCCATGACGCTGAAAATATTGGCCTCTCCTCAAAGTTTTCTGATGGACCTAAGAAACAAGCAGGTGTAGCTATCCTAATATCTTAAAAATAGACTTCAAACTAAAATCAATCAAAAGAGACAAAGAAGGACATTTCATATTAGTCACAGAAATAATTCATCAATAGGAAATCTCAATATGGAACATCTATGCCCCAAATACAAGGGCACCCTCATGTGTAAAAGAAACAGTTCTAAAGCTTAAACCATACATTAAACCCCAAACGCTAATAGTGGGAGATTTCATTTTTTAAAATAGTAACTTTCTTTTTTTATTTTTTCATATTCTTTTATTTTTCATTCAAAAATTTATACTTGCTCCCCTTCTCCCAGTTGCCTCCCGCTCCCCCACTACCCCTCCTCTTTCCCTCTGCTTCCTTGAAAGAGGTCATGGTACCCTGCCCTGTGGGAAGCCCAAGGCCCTCCCCCATCCATCACGGCCTAGAAAGGTATGCATCCACATAGACTAGGTTCCCACAAAACCAATACATGCAGAAGAGATAGGTCCCAGTGCCATTATCATTGTCTTCTCAGTCAGCCCCCATTGACAGCCATATTCAGAGATTCCGATTTGATCATATGCTCGTTCAGTCCCAGTCCAGCTGGATTTGGTCAGCTCCCATTAGATCAGGCACACTGTCTCAATTGGTGGACCAGCCCCTCGCAGTCCTGACTTTCTTGATCATCTTCTCCCACCTTCTGCTCTTCGACTGGACCTTGGGAGCTTAGTTCATTGCTCTGATGTGAATGTGGGTCTCTGTCTCTATCTTCATCCATAGAACGAAATTTCTATGGTGGTTATCAAGATATTCATCAGTGTGACTATGGGACAAGGCTAATTCAGGCACCCTCTCCTCTGCTGCCCAAGTACCTAGCTGGGGACATCCCCATGGACACCTGGGATCCCCTCTAGAGCCAAGTCTCTTGCCAATCCTAAAATGACTCTCTTAATGTAGATATCTTATTCTCTTCTCCAATATCCACCCTTCCTCCATCTCCACCCTCCCAGTCCCCTAAGCTCTCCCCAGTCCTCTCCCTTCTCTCTCCCCCTTTCCCTTTTGCCCACCCCACCCCCACCCCTACCTCTATCCCTATACCAACTCCCATGCTTCC
>PVIU01032468.1:0-13528 GCA_004026605.1 Ondatra zibethicus | reverse complement strand
TTAAACTCAAGTTCTGTGAACAAAACACAGGACTATACAAAGATGCTTCGTGTGATGTTTTAGTAACCATTTTCTTCTTAAGGTGACTTATTATGAATTTTTAAATATTTTAAACTGTTTACTAAGAATTAGTAAAAGAATTCATTTGCAACATATGAACCCTCAAATCCTTGAATTCACAGGTCTTATAAAGGTATTTGTAGAGAATGCATCTAGACCAGGGTGCACATAGATAAAGTTATACGATGAGCATTCTTCATTGTCATTCATGCCAGCGATAGTAAGCTAATCCTCCAGAGAGGAAAACAACGGAATTAAGAATATTTAGCAAAGAATGGAAGGTGGTAGGCATGGGGAAGAGCCAAGGGAGGAGAGAAAGGAAAGTAATCTGAATAAAGTATATAAATTAAAGATGCATTGAACAGAACTTATTAAAGAAGAATAATATTTTCATTGTTGATACAGAAAATAAGACTGAAAACGTTAGAGTCAGAAGCATTCTGAGTGTTTCAGATTCCATTTTGAATCTTCTTTAAAATATATTTGACAATACATCAGGAAAATTTGTAAAAATGTATAGTTTTTGTATAAAATCTATTTATATAATGAAAAACACACTATTTGCTGAAAAGATGGAGGATATACATGGAGCCCCACATACACCTTTTGATCCTGTGACACAAATCAACAAGGACCTGCCTGGTGTCAGAGAACATCATACCAAGCATTACCCAAGGTCTCTGGGCACTGGAGAGAGGAAAAGCATCAGCTCTGTTTCACGCCTTCTGGCTGGGGTGAGTAGTGCTCATCCAAGCTCCATCTGAGACTCAAACAAGAGCCCTGGAACTGGGTGGTCCGTCACCATTGTGGGTGAGAGAATATAGGAGGGGAAGTGGAACAGAGCAAGAAACGGAGTGGTTCAAGGGCTAGGAAGAGAGGCTGACCTGCAGAGGTGGGCATGGTAAGGACTGGGCTGGTGTGAATGTCCAGGTGATGTCTGGGCCTGAGCTATTACCAAGAGCCAAGTCTTGGTCCGGGGACCATCAGCAGCTGTGTTGATGCCTGTGGCTCCTGTCGCTGCCAGGTCTGTGTGTGGGTATGTGGTCTCCCTACCACCTGGGGCCATGTTGGTATCCTGGGAGCCATGCTGCCGCAGGGGCTAAGCAAATCTGGGTGGCCTTCATAGCCACCTGGGATCATGGTGACATCCTTTCCCAGGTTGCTGCTGAGGACCATGTCTAGGTCCGTGGTTCTACCCCGGCCAGGGTCTGCACTGATGCCCTGCCCCATGTTGCTGCCAGGGATCACATGGATGCCCATTGTCTGGGCAGCAATCTGCGACCGTGTTGGTGTCCAAGGGCTGTGCCACTCCCAGAGCCGGGCTGATCTGAGTGCCCAGTGCTGTGTACTGGGGCCATGATATTGTCCAGACCAAAATTGCAGCCAGAAGTCATGACTAGGTCTGTGGCTCTGCCTCAGCCAGCATCTGCATTGATGTGCGTGGTCCATATTTCCACCAAAGGCCACACGGATGTCCCAGGTCTGGGCTGCAACCTGTGGCCCTGACCCTCAGGAGGGAGCTCACTCCTTCATGCAGGAAAGATGACCTCACCCCTCACCCCTCACCACAGATGTGTACCTTACCTGGGTATTACACTAGAATTGACCTTCTTGTCAGGGACAAAGGTGAGACAGCTCTGAGGGCATGAGAGCAGGAGAACTGACCCCCTCCATACATATTGCCCCTACAGAAATTGGAAGAGAGGGCCCTGCACCTTGCATGGGCAAAACAGTAGAGCTGACCTTCGTGATATGAGTGTGGGAGACCCAGATCTGAAGGTCCGAGAGCCCAAGAACTGGCCCTGTGCTGTAGGCTTCATTGGGTGAGGTAGCCCAAGGAGTGCTGGAGAGGTCATCCGGGTGTTCACAGTGATGGAAAGTTAGTGAGCTGACTTAACCCAAGCACCACCCAGGCCCAAAAGCAGGCCTGTGGGTTGGCCCACCCCAACAACAACCTCTTCTATGAAATGTTGGAGAATGTAACAGGAAGGAACCTAAAGATCCAATACAGCAGAATCTCCATGATGCAGGACAACAGGATAACTAAAAGGAGCCATTATCAGTGGTGCAGCAGAAGCCAGAGGCCTTGAGCCAGACCAGTGACTCCAGTGATTCATGCCAATGAGCGAGCATGTACAGGTGGAGATGAATGGACTAAAGGGTAAACTGTGCAACTCAATGGGCCACACTACGGCTTCCAGGGCCAGTTGTTATTTTCTTTGTCTTATTTGTTTGTTTTGTTCCTTTGTTTTATTTTGGTTTTGGTTTTCTTTTAAACTTGGTTTTGATTTGGTGGGGGGGGGAGAGGTGGCAAGGGCAAAGGGCAGATGAGCGGTGCCTGGGGGATTAGTAGGATCAGAATGCATGATGTGCAATCCCCAAACAATCAGTAAGAGCTAAAAAAGAAAAAGGAAAACTCACTATTTAAAATAGGGATAAGGGAATTATATATTTTTATAGGCAAATACTTTTGGAAGATTCTATATAAATAAATTAATAATCAATATATCTCATTAAAAGGAACTATGAGAAAATAATCCTTTCAGGATTGACCTGTTCGGCTCAGGGCTTCACTTCATAAGTTGACCCAAGTAGATTGTATCACAAGGGGAATAGACATCATGTCCCAGAACCACATGACTTAAAATGACCAAGCAAATTTTTAGTAATAATAAATATTAAACAACAATCCATCAATGAAAACAACAACAAAAAATAATTAAGCAAAATGGACATGGACATTTTCCCTATGTAGAGGAGGCAGAGCTTCTGTGTGCAGGTGGAACTCTGTAGGTAATTTGGTTCTCTAACTACACATCAGCACCAGGCAGTGGGACAACAGGCACAACTGCAGGTATGTGCCCAGCAGCTGGAATATGGATGATCACATCTACTGAATCAGCTGATGTGGGCATAAGCTGCACTGGTCCATCCTCGGGCAGAGTTGGTCCCCCTATTGCCGATTGCGTTCTTGGCGTCCTCTTTGGTTTTCAGATCTCCCCGTGGCCTTGCCACTGAAGGAGGTCTAGAATGCAGCATCTTTTGCATCTCTGCAGCATCCAGTATTGGGGCTACTGGTGTTGTCCTGCTGACCCTTTAATCTAAGGACAGAAAGAGATGGACCATAGGTGGAGGGAGCCTAGAAGTTTCTAGGATGGAGTGGACTTCCCAGGGGTGGTCTTGCTGGTCACACAAGGCCTGATCATGGTAGAGAATCTGCACTCCCCTCTCCCCACAACAGGGCATACATCTGACTGGTGTCCTGTAATTGTTTTTGTCTTTTTTGTTTGTTTGTTTGTTTCTATTTTACTCTTTGGGAGCTCACCACCCAGCTCCCAAATGAATACATGGAGATGTATTCCTTCATTGGAATGGACAGCCTTACTGCAGCTTTGTCTAGCCAGCTTTCCTAACTGAAATTATCCTGTTTAAATGCTTTACCTCTGGGCATTTTACCTTTCTTTATTCAATATGTCCTTTTTCTTTTTTACTCCATGAATGCCTGTGTGGCTGTGTGGCTGGCTCCCGGCATCCTCTCTCCTCCTTTTCATTTTCTCACTCCTTGCTCTCTTCCCTAATTTTCTCCTCTTCTTTATTCTCTCTTCCTGCCGGCCCCACCTATTTCTCTCACCTGCTTAACTATTGCCCGTTCAGCTCTTTATTAGATCAATCAGGTATTTAAGGAAGGCAAAGTAACACGGCTTTACAGAGTTTTAAAAAATGCAACATAAAAGAATATAACATATCTTTGCACCATTAAACATAAATTCCAAAGCATAAATGAATGTAACACATCTTAAACTAATATTCCACAACAGTGTACAACTCTGCTTCCAGATCAAGGCTTCGGGAGAATTCCCTGGTGGAACCCAACACTGAAACTACCTCCAACCCTCCCGGGTACCTACCACTGGCCTCCTCCTCTTTCCCACGCATTTCCATGGACTCCTGCACCCCCAGTTGTGACACGATCATCTGGACGTGGAGTTGGTAGAATGTAAGAGGCAAGTTCTGACACGGGTAGTCCACGAGTTTCTTCAGGATCACCCGATCCGGAGCCATCCTAAAATCTTGTGGCATTTTTTGCATCCAGAGTGCCAGAAAGAATAGAATGCCGCTGCAGGAAAGAGCAGGTTAGTGGGAAGTAGAGTCAGAAGCCAGGAAGCCTCCCTTCACTAGCACAGCAGCAGTCCCTTAGATGAGGAGAAGGCTCCTCAGCCCACGTGCTTCTGGGTATAGTGGTCAGGAGTGACGTGCTTTATGGAGAAGTCTCCAGGCACTTTCTGTGCCTTGGTGGACAGAATGGGCTAATTGGACTGTGCTGTGATGGGGATGGATTTCCCTAGGGCCCTTGCGCTCCATCCTTCCTTCTGCTCCTCAGAACCAAGGAGATCACTGGAGATCTCTGTATTTCTCCACTTGCATGTGAAGTCTCTGGCACCATCCTCTATGGGGATCGCAAGAGGAATGTGATCGGTAATGGCTTAGTCCTCCACCCTAGCCACCCAGATCTCCCACTCTGCAGCTGGGCTCTTACCTCCCTTGCCACCCAAAGCCCACTCACCTCTTTGTATTGTAATCCTCCACAGAGTCAACCTGGGGAGATCCATGCCTGTGGCACTTTATGAGGGTGTCACCGCTAACATCATATGTACCCAACCCACCCAGAGATTTAGAGTGAGCTGCTTGAATCTGGTATAGGAATAGGAGCTAGGGAATAGGTTAGAGTGCTGCGGGTTCTTTTGACTCTTCTGACATCCATGCTGAAGGCCTGGGAATGAGCCTCTGGTCACAGATCTTCAAGGACACAAATGCAATGCTTGGAACCCAAGCTGCACCTTTTCAGGTTTCTTGGATTTACAGGGTTTCCTTGGGCCCCTGCAAGGATTCTTTCTGGCTCCATTTATCCCATATAGCCCAGACAGGGATCAGAACCTTTTTTTCCAAGTGGGAAAAAAGGCTTTGCTCAAGGTGTAAGAAAGAGTAGTGTTTGACACTACTTGGGTAAATATCACAAACTAGATTCATCTTCTCACCCTCAATCTATGCCATGTCAATTGGAAGCGACAGGCAGGAGAATAACTCTACCAGGACACGATTGTACTTTTCCTAGGAGAGCACACAGCCCTGGAGAAGAGTGGTGTCCTCCTAAAACCAAACCAGGGGGTTCGAGGGTCTGTACTCAGATGTGGACACTCACATAATAATGTTCCTTATTAATTCCAGCACCTCCCGGGTGGTGGCAAAAGTGGGACAGACACCAAGGAAAGTAGCGACTAAGTCACGCTCCCTTTCTCAGGGCAGTAGTTAGGTACTGCACTACTTTCTGTTTGAAGTCTGGACTTTCGTAGTCAAACTTGAGGGGCTTACATAGGTGGGTCAGGTCCATGTGACCATGAGGAAGGACCAAGAAAGGAAGAAGCTCTAAATGTGGAAACTCTGAGAGATACCAACAACCCATTACCACACACTGAAGTGAAAGGTGGGCCTAAAGAACGTTCCTCAGTGTTCTCACAGGAACACACCCCCAGGCAGGGATTGTAATGGATTATGGGAAACCAGAAAGGATTCCTGCTACAGGTGAAGGGTTACAGAGCAGGGACCCCTTGAAGGCAGCTGCGTTCCTGCACAGCCCATCACAGACTGGGCACTGACTCACAAATGCTGCAGCTGTGGTGATCTTAGTGCACTTGCACTAAGGAAGGTGAACTCCAAAGCAACCAGTACTGATTAGTGAGACCCTGTGTGCACCTCAGAATCATTTTCTGTGTGTATTTCCATGTTCTTGCTTCAGCTCCGCTGACTTTCTGTCTGCTTGATAGTTGATCACACTTGCCTGGTCACAATTGCTTGAAGTGTGTTTTGATTTCAGAAATGACCTAGGAACTTTCTCTCTCTCTCTCTCTCTCTCTCTCTCTCTCTCTCTCTCTCTCTCTCTCTCTCGGTGTGTGTGTTGTGTGTGCGCACACGCACATGTGCATATGTGTGTATGTCTGTCTCTGTGTCTGCCTGTGTCTGTCTGATTGTGTGTGTACACCTATGTAGGTATGTGTGTGTGCATGTGGGTTTGTGTTCAGGTAGGTGTGTATGTGGGGGGAAACACGAATTTGAAATTATATGCCTTCCCTAGTTCCTCTACTCTTAGTTTTTATCGAACCACATTCTGTCAGTGAACAACTCACCAACTGGAAAAACTGTCTGACCAGTGAACTCTGTTGCCCTGCTGTCTCCTCAGGTGTCTTTGCCTTCTTTCTTCTTGCTGTGATAAAATACTGGCCAAAAATAATTTCAGAAAAGCAGAAATTTATTTCATCTTGCAGATTAATTTCCACCATGAAGGGAAGCCAAGGCAGAAACTCAGAAAGGAAACTGGAGGCAGGAACGGAAGCAGAGATCATGGAGGAACACTGCACACCGCATTGCTCCTCATGGCTTGACCAGCTTGCTTTCTTATACCACCCAAAGTGATCAGTGTAGGGTGACGCCATCCGCAGAGGACTGTCCTTCCCAAATCAAGCACTAATCAAGAAAACATGCCACATATTTGACTTTAGTCTGCTCTGATGGAAGTGTTTTCTCAACTAAGGTTTCCTTTTCCCCACTGACCTTTCATTGTAATAAGTTGAAGACAGTGAAAGAAAGGAAGGAAGGAAGGGAGGAAGGAAAGAAGAAGGGAAGAAAGAAAGGAAGAAAGAAAGAAAGAAAGAAAGAAAGAAAGAGAAAGAAAGAAGGAAAAAAGAAACTTTCAGCACATAGGGTAACAGATGAACTCAACCAAGCCATTTTTTAAAATATGAATGCTGGGTTTCTATTTTATGTCCCTGTGCCATCTCAGCAGGCAGCATACTGAAGCTTCTCCCTATTATCGATCTGCACTATTTTTAGGGTATATTAAGCCTGCATAGGAACAGTTACATAAGCATACCCACTGCTGTCCATTTAAGCTATATATATCAAATATTCATTTACAAATTTCATAAGTAAATATTATACACAGAAACAAATGTACTTGCACTAATCAGATTTTAGACTCTAAAAAATAATTTTTAAAAGTAATATTTTTTCCTCTGGCCATAGTTTCAGTCATGGACTGTAGGTTCTGGATGTATGAGGAAGAAAGGGGCACATCGTGACAGGAGGTATATTGTGAGACAAAGCTGGAAGTCACAGAGAGAATTCAGAGAGATTTAATATGTTGAACTCCAGGCCAGAAGACTATAAGCTATCAATAGATTAATCCTTCAATGATGTCAGAATGCCTGTGACCTAGTCCCTTCCTAAAGACACCACCTCTGAGCAGAGCTGCTGTGGGACCAAACCTTTACCACAGGAGCTTGGGAGGTCACATATGATCTGACCCATCACATAAGGAGAGAATGAGGAACCTATACCCATCACAGTACATTTCAGTACACCTCTGACCAGTCAAGGAAATGAGTCCATAAAATTATTACAAAGAGCAAAGCAAAGGCCAGCAACAAAACAACTTCAGAGCACATGAGTTGAGCAAATCCTTCAAAAAGAGTTCAGGCATGTTTCTTGAGCATAATGTAAAGCTATTCAATCATTTTTGTGCTATGAAGTTACACTCCACAAATATTGAAAATGCTTTTATCTGACCCTAAAGCAAAATAAAAATCAATACTAAAAATGGCTACGCAAATCTTCAAATGTACATACTTACAAATGTCTTATATTAAAGTTTTAACAAATAGCTAGGATCCACTAATGAGTGAGTACATACCATAATCATCTTTTTGGGTTTAGGATATCTCACTAAGGATAGTGTTTTCTATTTCCATCCATTTGCATGCAAATTTAAGGAAGTCATTATTTTTTACTTCTGAGTAGTATTCTAATGTGTGTATATTCCACACTTTCTTGGTCCATTCTTCCATTGAGGGGCACCTAGGTTGTTTCCAGGTTCTGGCTATTACAAATAATGTTGCTATGAACATAGTTGCACAAATGCTTTTGTAGTATGATTGGGCATCTCTTGGATATATTCCCAAGAGTGGTATTGCTGGATCCTGAGGTAGGTTGATTCCCAATTTCCTGAGAAACTGCCACACTGATTTCCAAAGTGGTTGCACAAGTTTGCATTCCCACCAGCAATGGATGAGAGTTCCCCTTACTCCACATCCTCTCCAGCATAGGCTATCATTGGTGTTTTTGATTTTGGCCATTCTGACAGGTGTAAGATGGTATTTCAAAGTTGTTTTGATTTGCATTTCCCTGATCGCTAAGTAAGTTGAACATGACCTTAAGTATCTTTTGGCTATTCGAACTTCTTCTGTTGAGAATTCTCTGTTCAGATCATTACCCCATTTTTAATTGGGTAATTGAACATTTTAATGTCTAGTTTCTTGAGTTCTTTGTATATTTTGGAGATCAGACCTTTGTCCAATGTGGGGTTAGTGAAGATCTTCTCCCATTCAGTAGGATGCCTTTTTGTCTTAATGACAAAGCTTCTCAGTTTTAGGAGGTCTCATTTATTCATTGTTGCTCTTATTGTCTGTGCCACTGGGGTTTTACACAGGAAGTGTTCTCCTGTGCCCATGTATTGCAGGCTACTTCCCACTTTCTCTTCTATCAGGTTAAGTGTGGTCGGATTAATATTGAGGTCTTTAATCTATTTGGATTTGAGTTTTGTGCATGGAGATAGATAAGGATCTATTTTCATTCTCCTACAGGTTGACATCCAGTTATGCCAGCACCATTTGTTAAAGATGCTTTCACTCTTCCATTGTAAACTTTTAGCTTCTTTGTCAAATATGAGATGTTCATAGGTTTGTGGATTAATATCTGGGTCTTTGATTTGATTCCATTGGTCAACATCTCTGTTTTTATGCCAATACCAAGCTGTTTTCATTACTGTAGCCCTGTAATAGAGTTTGAAGTCAGGGATGGTAATGCCTCCGGAAGTTCCCCTGCCCCCTCTTAAGGAAGCAGGGGGAGGGAGGAGGGATAGTGGGGGAGTGGGAGGGGACTGGAAGAAGGGGAGGAAATGTAAATTTTTTTAATGAAAAATAAAAGAATATAAAAAAAGTTTTAACAAATAATATCAATCAATGTGTTACAAATAATTCTAATAGAGAAATAGAGAACCTCATTATCATTTTAGAAGTTTATAAAAATTTCAAAACAGGCCCTGCGGTGGTGGCGCATGCCTTTAATCCCAGCACTCGGGAGGCAGAGGCAGGCGGATCTCTGTGAGTTCGAGACCAGCCTGGTCTACAAGAGCTAGTTCCAGGACAGGCTCCAAAGCCACCGAGAAACCCTGTCTCGAAAAAAAAAAAATTCAAAACAGAACAAAATATAATCCTGAGTACAAACTCACAGAAAACTCACATAAAAATGCAAGTGTAAAAGCTTTGCAAATAAAATGTAAATATCAAGTGCCACTCTTCTTGAGTTTTTGCAAGGATTTTTTTTCATATGAATGTATGTGTGCTTCTAATAATCATATGTTGGAAACCTAATCCCCAATACGCTATTTTGAAAAACTGTAGGTTTGGTAGATGATTATATCAGGAGTGTCCTAGATTTCTTTCTTAATGAGATCATAAAAGTGACCAGAAAACTTTTTTACTCAGTTCCCTCCCTGTGACTTAAGATATAGCAGAAAATCTACACTCAGAAGAAAGCTCAGAGACATTAATGAAAACAGGAAAAAAATGATGAAAAGACAAATAATACCCATGAATTCAACTCTTACCAGAAGATAACAATTATTCAATTTAATATAGGAAATTCATAGGATCACAGGTTTTGTTTTTGTGGGTTTAAACAAAGGATTTTCAAAGCTGGCTTAGAAGAATTGTAGATAGTAACTCAGTCATGATAAACAAAGGAAGCATGTCTTTTCTGCATCGATACTTATTTAAAAGTTTTGAGACTTTGGACTGATATGATGAGAGGGGCACCCAGCATCAAGCCTGAAAACCTGCGTTTGATCCCTAGAGCCTCCATGACAGAAGAAGAAAACCAACTTCAGAAAGAGTTCCCATGACCCCATGTGTACCAGCCTACATCAGAATGCACATCGAGGTCAAATATATATAAGTAATAAAGTTACGAGAAACCTTGCTGTATGTTTAGATGTGTTAACAGAAATACAGATTTGTCAGCAGGGCAGAAAGATAATTTAACATATAAGGACAGGAAGGACAGAACGAGTGGGAACTCTACTCTGGCAGAGAGCAGTAGCTTCATTACTATACTTTAATATTGCTAATAAAGGGCAATAATATCAGCAGGAAAGGGAGTAGCCTGTCTGCAGTTATTTTAACAGCCTGTGCAGGTCCCGAAACCCTTTCTGCTTCCACCTAAGAAAGGCTTCTTCCTCAGTGTACTGATGGCATTGTGTGTACAGGGATGGGGTGTGCTGAAACAAACAAACAAACAAAAAAGACATGTACAGGGAAAAGTAGATTAGTCTGAAATGTGCAAAGGTAATCCTGGAATGTGGAAAAATCCAGTTTACTTATAAAAAGTATATTAATAAATTCAAGATAGGAGAGTATTTTCAATAAGACAAATGTACAGGATTTTCAGGAAAAAAAGCACATTGCACTTTCACAACTTTCACAAATGAATAGATAATGTATAATGAAATGAAAGATATAGGGGACATATTATGGATAAATATCCACATTTAGAATATATTAGAAACCCTGATAACTAACAGTCCTGAACTCTTTTTTTTTTTTGAGAAGTTATCACTACTTCAGAGTGGGTACTATTGTTCTTTACACATCTCTCTTTTCAATTGTGCATAAATATATATTAAAATATAATCTTAGTAAACTTCAGTTTTGTTTTACTAAAAAAGAAAAAATAATTCTAAAAAATCAAGTATAAAATAGCTAGAATAGTAGGTTCATTCCTGGATCTATTATTCTCTTAAATGAACATAGTACCAAGTTCTTCGTAACTTCATCCCTTGATTCTTATAGACCAGCACAGTTCTTAACTTCATTAGAGAAGATTCTTCATGCAGTGGGACAATTAACACAGAAACTCATAACTGGTCAAAGGCAGAGAGTAACTGAGCCAGCAGAGTACAGGGCTTTACTACAGCATGTAAATAAATCATCACAGAAGAAAGGATGGAAAGATTATAAGTGTCAGAGATCAGGGAGGACCACTCAGAAGCAGTGCTCTCTGGACATGATGGATCCACTGTACTTATGAGTTCACAGAGGATGTGGTTGACTTCAAAATACCTATACAAGATAAAAAAAAATAACATTCTGGCATGAACAGCAGATGGGTTAAGCTGGCAAGCTCTAGTAAAACTTTTCATACTTGTGATTACATGGGAAACACAAATTGGACTTGGGTTACTAACTAAAGAAGTAAAAAAGTAAATAGCTGCTGGGGTTGGAGGTGGGTGTATCCAGGAGGATTTGTGGGAATGCGGTGAATATGAGCAAAATACATTGTAAGAAATTCTCAAGAAAATGATGAAAATGTTATACTAAAAGATAATCATACATAACAAAACAAATCATAGAAAATTACAGCTGAACATGACTCAATATTACCTAAGAGTATACAAATAAAATGTAAAATCAGTATAGTACTTGATTGTCTCAATTGAAATTTAGCACAGGCAATATTTTGTTTGCTCTAAGGAGATGCTGATACTGAGAGCTCTAATTCTAGTGAATACACTGCAATACTCTCAATGGAAATGAGGAATAATTTAATAAAAAACAAAGAAAGAGAAAATTTACTTGATGTGTCAACCAGCATCAATCTCACTGAAAAACCATACCTTATAGATATTTTCCTTTTTGCTCTTAAGAAATGCCACAGCTGTTAAAAGAGCTCTGTTGAAGTTGACATTCCAGGCATAGTGTCGCTTATCATGTATTGCTGGCTGTCTGCCTTCCCTCCACATGGCAGAATTAAGTTTATTCTTCAAATTGAATTTGAGTATGTCATGAGAAAACTTTTTCCAATGAATTGTGAGCACAAGGAATAAGCTTAACTGCTCTGATAAATCAATTAATTGCAATGCAAGGTTTTATGTGTTTTCTCTGTTCTGCCATAGCAACTAGAAGAATTTGAGATGGTTTCGTTCTCTCAATCTGTGTACTTAAGTGTGTATTAGCTGCTTGTCTTATTGCTATGATAAAATATCTTCCCCCATTAAAAAAAAAAAACTTAAGGAAGGGAAGGTTTATTTTGGTTTACTGACAGACCAAGGCAAGAATTTATGAGGCTGTAGAAACCTACACAAATGGGCATGTACAGGGAGTCTACATATCCGTTAAGGTTTGCATATCTTGAGGGTCCACAAGGAATGAAGTAAATATGCCATGACTTACATGACAGAGATGTAGAAAAACTTAGGATTGGCTTAAAATAAACCAATGGATTTTGTACATATGGCTAGATAATATACAACATTAATAACCTAATGATGACATATTCAAGATACAATGATGAATTTAAATATTACATTTTAAGATAAATCTTCAGTATTTAAGTATTCATTATGGTTAAGAACAGAGTAGTTTCATGTTATTTGTAAGAATATTGTTTCAGAATGTTCATGTAAATGCACAAATATTAAACTTCAAGTTAATAAGAATAGTCACTTTTAAGGGGTAAGGAATGGAAAGGCAATGAATAGGGGAACGTGGCAAAGTTAAGATTTCCCTATTATGTCACTTTTAAAAATGGAACCATTTTATCCTGAGTGTTCAATAATTTATTTATTTTCAGTAATTTGCAAATTTTCTTACTGAGAATAAATGACAGGAAAACACTATAAATGTATTAATTTATTAAAAATAATGATTTTTAAATAGCTATTCCAATTGACTATGCGTTGGCTTTTCTTAGAAGGGGGCGAGTGAGAGTGGAGCACTGTTGCTTGTTAGGAAATTAGTAACTTCTCCTCTTGGTCTTCAATTCACAGAGACAAAGGGAGCCAGGAAAAGACTAGGTTTCATATTTCATGTAAAAAATTTCAGAGTCAGCTCTTAATCAGAAAAGGGCATTAAGTGTGAGTTGGAAACTATCAAATTAGAGAAGTTGAAGCAAATTGTCTTGAAATGGAGTTCAGCAGAAGAATGGTGGAGAACCCCAGAAGATTCCTGAGCATTGCCTCCTCCAGACTGCATGATGGGATCTGAAGCAGCAAGCTTTCACATGTAGTAGAGTTCCTCTGACATTTGGCTCAGTGAGCAACTTGACATCTGTATAGAAAACCTCAGGAGGTGTTGATAGGCTCTCACATGGTTCCAGTCAGCTTAGGCTAGTACACATCCTCCTGTCCTGCAGAGCTAGCCAGGGTCACTCAGCTAATCATGCTGGTTCCTTCCAGGATGCCAGATCACTTTAAATGACCCTCAGATATGCCAGACATGCTTGATATCAATATCCCACGGCAAGAATGAAATTAATGCATGACTAAACTCCAGTGAAGGTTGGAGGCATGAAGAAGTTGCTC
>PVIU01032467.1:0-13540 GCA_004026605.1 Ondatra zibethicus | reverse complement strand
CAAAATTTACCTTTGGAAACTGGCAAGTCACACATAACAAACTCATCTTCATTTGCAACTGTTTTCTGGAAAAAGACTAAATTTCATTCTTGGAACTGTGGACTTTTTGTCCTGTATCCTCTTTATATGTTTTATTTGTCAAAATTTATATTAGAATTGTCCTACTGTTGTTAAGTGATGAACTCATTTTGAGCATGAATTTGTCCTTGTTTCTTTGTTGGACTTGCTAGAAGGTTTCAGTTTCTTTCATTAAGGATTGTCGTATCGAGATACATAAACTCTTCACCTACACCTCCTGTTTATTTTACACTTAGGGTTATTTTGTATTATTTATTTTGCTGTGCGTGTATCAGTTGTGTCAGAACCAGACACATGGACTTTAGAGGGAAACTTGTAGCTCTTTTTCCAACTGGGGGATCAAGGGAGGAAGCTGAAGTCAGCAGGTCTGGCACTAGGCTCCTGCAGACTTTCTAGAACATGTTGTAAAGTGTCTCCTTCACCCTTATTGAATAGCTGGAGGAATATTAGTGTTAATTCTTTCAAAAATTGGGTCAAATATATATATGAATGCATTCATATCATTCTTTCATTTTATTGATATTTCATCACTGGAAATCTTTTTTTTTTTTTTGGTTTTTCGAGACAGGGTTTCCCTGTAATTTTTAGAGCCTGTCCTGGAACTAGCTCTTGTAGACCAGGCTTGCCTCAAACTCACAGAGATCCACCTGTCTCTGTCTCCCGAGTGCTGGGATTAAAGGCGTGTGCCACCACCGCCTGGCACTGGAAATCTTTTATACAATGTATTTTGATTATTCCCCCCACCCTGTTCTATTCCTCCCAGACCCTCCTCAGCTCCCCACCCTTACAGTGATATGATTTATCTCTTTTTCTGTTAAAAAATAAATAAAACAGAGATCAAAAAACCAGAATAAGCATTCAAGACCTATAAGATGCTCAGTTAAAGGAAAATGTGCCCTATTGTGTACCAAATTTTATTGGTTCATTTTGAGTTTGGCATTAATTTAGTGCAAGGATTCTACCAAGAGGAGTGGCTAAGATGCTCAGTGAGAAACCATTGGAGAAAACTTATGCTTCCTTTACCATCAGGACACAATTGCAGATGTCTTCATGGTTAGGTTTGGAACCCTGGTCCACTTCCACTTTTCAGTGCTAGAACCTTCATCTGGCTTGAACCTTTGTGGACTTTTGTGTATTGCTACAGTCTCTGAATTCATGTGTTCCTCAGTCATGTTATATGTGGAATGCAGTGTTTCATTGTTACCTTGGAAACAAACTATCTTTCTATCTCCTATTCTGAATAGTTCCCTGAACCTTGAAGGAAGGTTTTCATGAATCCATCCCATTTAGGACTGAGTACTGCAAAGTCTCACACATTCTCTACATTGTTGTGATTCTCAGTGTTAGTTCTGTCACCTTCAAGAATAGGCTACACTGGCACAGGCTGTTTGAGACATACACACACACACACACACACACAGACACACACACACACACACAGACACACACACACACACACACACACAAATCTAGATATAGTCGTATATCATCAAGAGACATTTTATCACTGTGTTCCTTTAGCAGAATAATAGTTTTCCCCTAGGCCCCTAAATGACCTACTCAGTTTTTGGCCCTTTAGCAGTGTCAGGTATGGCTTCCATCTTCTGGAGTGGCCTTCAATCCAATCAAGGAGTGGTTGCTTGCTGCCATAGTATTTGTGCCACTGTTGTATCAGCCACCTTGCAGTTGGGTCACTGTAGTCGTAGGGTTTGTAGCTGGGTGATATTGGTGATTATCTTTCTCCTCCAGTAGCTGCAGAGTACATTCCTGTGTCATGAACATCAGTCAGTAGTGAAGCTCCTAGTTGTGCACCTGCTCAGCTTCTCTGCGTTGGCTGACATACATGAGTGTGCTCTTTATCAATGGGGCACAACAATAAGGTTGCAGAATAAGCTAGTGGATTTTCATGGGGTCCTTTTCCACCTACTCAGCAAGATAGAATCCAATCATGTTACTGGACCAAAGCTTTTTTCTTGGTTTTTTCCCCAATGAATATTGAACTATGTTTCTCATCATTGATCTGCTTACGTTTTATTTGCCCTCTTTTCAGTTTTGTTAGGTTATACATGTTTAGAAATTTATCCCTTTGCTCCAGTTTTATAACTCATACGATTTAGGATTTCAAATACTTCCAGATAAACGAACATGGGAACAAGAGTGATCAGGAACACCACAGGAGCACAGCCCAAAGAACCAATTGACCAGGAATATGGGGACTCACATTGATCAGGCAGCCTTTGTAGAATGGGTCTTACCTAGGTCCTCTGTGTATATGTTATGGCTGAGTAGCTTGATGTTATTGTGCTGTTCCTAACAGTGGGAGTGGGGGACATTGGGACATTGACTTCATGACGTCATGTTATTAGGAAATATCATGCCCGTTACATCTGCCCCTAAAGAAACATTGTTATATTTAAAAAAAGAGCAGTAGAAGAAAAGAATGTAAATTGAATAATCATGTATGAAATTGTCACAACTATTAAAAGATTAAAGTAAAAAATTTTGAAAATTCAAAATAAGTTATAAACGTACTTATGGCTTATAAACTATGATTAATATGGATTTCTGAGAAATGTTTCATGAATTGAGTTAGCATGAAAGCAAATGACTACTAATTAATGCAGCATGTTATTCTACATTATATAAGGAATAATGTTCACTATGGTGTTAACAAGTGAGATATCATCATAGTCACCAAATTATCTCTAGTAAAATATACAGTTTGGGAACAGGAAAAAGAAGTATTTTGATAGCATAAGCTTTTTGATGATTCACTCAGAATGTAAAGGTTTTCTTGGTATGTAATAAATAAATTAATAATTTGCATTTCTTTCCCGCTGCATAGACAGCGTCTGCTAAACCGTGCATCATGATTCCTTCTGGTCCCTCTGATTTAGTTATGTCTTCAGGCAGGTTGATTCTGATACTATTTGTAATCTATAATTTCATTAAGAGTCTTGGCTCCAGAGGGGATCACACGTGTCCACGGGGATGTCCCCAGCTAGGTACTTGGGCAGCAGAGGAGAAGGTGCCTGATCTAGCCTTGTCCCATAGTCACATTGATGAATATCTTGATCATCACCATAGAAATTTCGTCCGATGGATGGAGATAGAGACAGAGTTCCACATTTGCATCAGAGCAATGGACTGAGCTCCCAAGGTCCAGTAGAAGAGCAGAAGGTGGGAGAAGATGAGCAAGGATATCGGGACTGGGAAAGGCTGGTCCACCAACCGTGACAGTGTGCCTGATCTAATGGGAGCTCACCAAATCCAGCTGGACCAGGACTGAATGAGCATATGATCAAACCCGAATCTCTGAATGTGGCGGTCAATGGGGGCTGACTGAGAAGCCAATGATAATGGCACTGGGACCTATCTCTTCTGCATGTATTAGCTTTTTGGGAATCTAGTCTATATGGATGCACACTTTCCTAGGCTGGGATGGAGGGGAGGGCCTTGGGCTTCCCACAGGGCAGGGTACCCTGCCCCCTCTTAAGGAAGCAGGGGGAGGGAGGAGGGTTAGTAGGGGAGTGGGAGGGGACTGGGAGAAGGGGAGGAAGTATAATTTTTTTTGAATGAAAAATAAAAGAATATAAAAAAAGTATCCCAGGTGTTCATGGTTATATGATTTCTCTTGTTTCAGTTATTGAGAACTCAGTAGTGAACAAGGTGGCAAAATTTATTCCCAAGACTACTAATGAAATGTTTTGGTATAGGTTTACTAACACATTTTATCTTCAAAATTGTTTACAGAATAAATACGCTATCTCCATGTCAAAATAAAACAAGTTGTTCTGTGCCAAAAATACTTCTACATGATTCCAGTGATTCTAGCCATTTTTTCTGTAACAGCACCATTGTCTGGCTGTAGACTTGACTTGATTGTCTTCTTCGTCTTGATCACTTTGGGGTCTGCTCTTAAATAATCTAGTTTTTACGTCTATGTAGTGTTCATTGTTGTCCATTTCCTTACATTCTGTTCTCATCTTCAGAATGTTTCCCAGGTACCTTTTTGGATTTTAGTTTATTCTTAGTTTTCTGTTACCCAGAAGTTCATTGTTAATTTGCTTCACAAATCTGTCCTTTTTTCCATGTAGAAATTGAAAGTCTTAAACGTTCCTCTTGACCCAATTCTCATTATTCTCATCTGGTTTTGTTCAGTTGGTGTGGAAATTATGAAGAAACTTCCTAGCAAGAGAAGAGAGGACGTGACAATGCAGATGGACCCAAAAAGCAGTGCCTCTGAAGAGGAGACCCTCACAGATCCTTCATGACCCTGTGTGCAATGCTGTTCTCATGACCGTAGTGAACTGTGCACACCATCTGAGTGAAGATGTGCTGGGCCTGCGCCTTCTGCAGACAGCCTACTTTCTCAATGTGAATCACCAGATCTCTCTGAACAGCGTGCTCCTTCACCATATAGGTGTGCTCTTTGGTACTGATGATGTGGAACAACTTGATGATGTTTGCCTGGTCCAGCACTTTGAAGATGTCGATTTCTGTTATATTTTTGTAGTCATTCTTCTTAGCATTTTCGAGGATCTTAACAGCAACTTGAACCTTTGTGTGGAGGGGGCAGGCCAGCCTAACCTCAGCAAGGTCTCTTTTCCAAGAGTCCTGAGTATGATTTAGGGATCCTATTTAAGTGATTAAGGATCTCTGATCCTTAATGACCCTGTGTGCAATGCTGTTCTCATGACTGTAATGAACTGTGCACACTATCTGACTAAAGATGTGCTAGGCCTGCTCCTCCTGCAGACAGCCTACTTTCTCAATGTGACCTGCCAGCTCTCCCTTTGTAGCATATTCCATGACTACATATGTGTGCTCTCTAGTATTGATGATGTGGAACAGCTAGATGGTGTTTGCCTGGTCCAGCACGTGGAAGATGTCGATTTCTGTTATTTTGCTGCAGTCTCTGTCCTACCATTTACCAGGATCTTAACAGCAACTTGCATCTCTGTGTGGAGGTTGCAGGCCAGCTTTACCTCAGCAGAGGTCTCTTTTCCAAGGGTCCTGAGTATGACGTAAGGATCTTTCTAAGCAATAAGCCTCTCTGCAGGTTGAGACCTGAGGTGGGTATTTTTGTGGTGTGACTGAGACAGCAGATCTGGGAGCCCTGCAGGGAGTCCAGGTGGCAGTGTGCTTTACTGCAGAGAAGTCCAGCACAAATAGAGACAAAACCTCTACTGCAGGCTTCTCCAGAGGAACACATGGTGAACATGATATATGTCCCACATATGGCCTTCCCTAGCATCGTTCTAAGAGTGGAACCTTGTTCAAACCCCACACAAGCTACCCATGAATTAGGAGCACCTATGGATCAGTCTTCATGGACCTAGAAGAGAAGGCTCATTCATCTGTCTTTCCTATCAAGGTCAGGTCCAAAGGAAAGTTTTGTCACTTTGGGGTAGAGGTGAATCCCCTCCACTGTCTTCCTCCCAGGCCTCTGTTGTGTTTCCAGCCTGCGTATATCCCTTTGTCGCTCTCAACACAGGAGACACAGTCCCGCTGCATGTGGCTCAGTGTAGATGTTGGAAAAAGGACCAGTTACTCTGTGATGTTTACCAGAACCATATTTGTCTCTTTGAAGGACAGTGAGAGCAAGGTAGACAGAAGTGGGAGAAAGTGTGGATGGAATGCTCGGAGGCTGCCTCACTTTGGAAGGTAGGTAATGCCTGCCCTTCCTGGAGCACAGTGGATACATGAGTCAGTCAGCAGTCTTGGAACCACATTTTATTCATATCTCACATCAATGGTCAGGCTTAGAGAGAGCCTTGACCATAGAGCTGGGGTTCCTGCCCGGTTGTCTGGTTGGGAGGTCTCCTGTCAAAGTTGGCTATGGGGTTGTCATGGACACTCCCCAAGCAGGCTTCTGCTCTCTGCAATGTAGAGTGGACACTCAGAAAGGACTGAATGCCAGGACTCCAGTGTGGGTCTCAAATGCTGAAGGTATCACTGAAACTATTAAATTTAATGCTGTTGTATGAGAGAGGTTTATGTTCTCTGGTTACCCTTTACACTGGTCTATGGACAAATAAGCATATGGCTGCCAAAGCCACCCTTTCAATTCCCAGGAAGGTGGTTACTGAGCTCATGACGCAGAGGAGCACAGGCGTAGTGAGAGACAACAGAGAATGGATTCGGAGGGATTTTTGGGATAAGTTATGGCAAGCAATGCATCTCTCCCCTTGGTTCTCTGTTACCAAACTGTTATGGAGGAAAAGATTATGTTGAAGAGGGTGAATATCTTCTTACACTTGCATGGGAGCACAGTCACTCTGCCACAGGCCTGGTACTTAGTCTGTACTTGGCTGAAGACAGTTGAGCATGAGGATGCAGGAGAACCAGTCATGAGACATTGAGGCTCTTGCTTATGTGGCCATAATTGCTATACATCAGTGGGATGTTTCAGTCCTAATGCACTCTACTAAAGCTGAGGCCTGGGAAGGGAGACTTGGGTGCTATGTCCAGGTCAGTGATTCCCAGGAGAGACAGCCCAAGAGAATCACTGGCTCCAGACCCAGGAGATGGTCTCAGTATAAAGAGATGTGAGGTATATTTCTGTGTATACTGAGAACTGACTTGGGTCTGATGGTGACTTTGTGTGTCCCTTCTACTCAGGGAGCCATGTTGCCTTTTACCTGGGAGAATAGAGGTCAGCTAAGGACTAGGCCTCCACACCCACCTCTTCCGTCCTTCACTGGTGGTCTGCTTGGATTGAGGAGGAACAGGTGCAATCAGTACCAGCTATTTGTTGCAGGAACTGAACACACATCATCCCAAAGCTGTCCTCAGGTATCCATCTTGCAGAGGACAAAGCTGATTCTTTGAGATCTTCTTTTCGAGAAAGTATGTTTGATTTGGAAACTGCTTAATGTCCACCTAGTAACCTATTGACTGAGCTATGATGACCATATTGGTAATGCTGGATTCCTTGTGGTCTCATAGGTCACCTCTAGATCTCTAGTTTCCATCCTTTCTCTCCTAATAGCTGCAGACTCTTTTGGACATGTTCTATTGTGGAAGCTCATTGTCACCTTGGATGTATGCTGTCTGATGTAGGCAAGTGCAAGTGAGATGGGGTGCAGCAAGCAGAATGCCTGTGTTTAGGCATGATGTTTGGAAGCTGCAATTAATTCTTTGTTCTCAAACTCTTTCCTGCAAAGTATCAGTGCAGCCAAGAGATATCACTCCCTGCAGTCAGAGTTCCCTAAAGAGACTGTAATGATGTTGGCCTAGGGAAGGACACATTGGAAGACAAGGGACATTAGTATAAGTGTTTCATTAGTCCCTGAACTGCATTAAAATTAAACCTGCCATTATCCTCCTAGAGCAGATTTCTTGAGCTTCGGGTATGTGGAATCTTAGTCAGCTCATTGGTCTCTAATATTCCTTCTCTTGTAGGTGCCTGGTCACATCCTGAAACATACACCTGGGGAATTCCTGACCAGAGGACGTGCACACTCAGCACTAGAGCCAGTGATGGAGGAGAGCTCTCTCTTTTCGCTGGAAAGGTAGCAGGCTCTTTCCTGAACTCTCCAGGAGTTCAGAAGCTCTGCACAGGTTCAGGAGGACATCCTGGCTAGGGAAATGAAATGAATTCTGTTGCAGCATCCAACCACAGGCCCCCCCCCCCCCCAGTTATCAGCAAATTCTGGGGGCGACAGGAGGATCAACTTGTGGAAGCCTTGCAGTGGGCTTTTTACTGTGGAATCCTTGTTCCACTTTGATGCTGTGCATATTTTGAGAGTGCAGAAAGGTGACCTATGCCTCTGTATTCTGACAGACGACCCAGGAAACCTGCTTGAGCAGATCAAGAAAGTGCCTCAGCAGAGCTTTGGGAAACAAATGAGCCTCTTTGCAAAGTATCTAGACTGCACTGCCTGTGAAGGGCATTGTCCAGAGACCCCCATTTCCAGGCCATCAATAACATGGTGTACTTGAGGTCCTCTGCTTGTATAATATGCCATTTGTCTTGGAGAAACAATGAACAAATACTGAAACATTGATGTAGAATTCCAAGAGAATTTATTCTAATTGACATTCAGAAGAGTTTAGGATGTCTGAGAGGAATACAAAGGAATATAATCTCTCAGACACCCCTGTTTCTCAGATCTGTCATTGGAGATAGGGTGACAGACTTACCCACATAATGTCAGCTACTTTTCTCAGTGGCATCCAGGGAAAGCAAGGCAATAAAAATGATCTGCCCTCCAAGGGCTGCACGTTAACTATACATTGGTCCAATGTCGGCCTTTACCACACTCCTACATATAACTGAAGGCTGAGGTCTCCCATTTTTGTTATTCTCAGAGGAGATATTATTCCTAGAAATTACTTGTCTGCAATTCCTTTTCAGATATCCTAATTTACCACAATTAAAACATTTGGCAGTTTGATGTCTCCTCATTGCTTTGGAAATTGCTTCTCCTACCCAAAATTTATCATTCTAGCCAAATATCTCAACATTCATCGTGTGCTGAATCCATTCATCCATAGGTGCTGATCTAGACTTTAAAGGCCCAATTATCTTTTTACATTCTATGTTTTCATTTTCAAAACCCAGAGATTCAAGAATTATTCATCTAGCTTCTGGGTCTCTTACTCCTATTTGTAGAGCCTTAATTAATCTTTGCAAAAAGTCAGTAAAGCGTTCTCTCTGTCTCTGTCTAACCCTGGTATATGATTCAACCCTTTTCCCTGGCTCTTGTATCCTATCCCACTTATTTAAGGCCACTTTGTGGGATAGGGACAATACTTCTTCATCGTAAAGAGCTTGGACCTGTGGATCAGCATTCGCTCCTACGCCAAGAATTTGATCTTGGGAAACCTCCACACCTTTTACTCTTTCTTGCTGTTCCATATGTTTGGATTCTTCTCTGAAATAAATTCCAAACATCAAAGAAGGTCCATCATCCAATACTCCAGACACTAACTGAGAGAAATCAGGAGGGGTAGCTCTGACATTAGAAGCCCAAGTCCTTATTTCCTTAACAAATGTAGAGTGCAATCCATAATTAAGGACAGCTTGCTTAATTTTTTTTAGATCATTCATTCCTAATGGCGTCCATCTACCTTCTTTGGCTCCCTTTGAGCCTTTAGAAGTTGATGCTTTGTCAGAGTAAATTATAGGGTATGATGCTAATACCCTGGGTAAACCAGTTCTGACAGCCGGTGGTGATGTTGTATCCTGTCCTTGTGCCTTCTTACTCTGCACACCAGCTCCAGTAGTTTCCTCAATCATTTCAAATCTTTTTATCATTGTCTTTCTTAAAGCCTGAATCTCCTGACCTGCATATATTTCTAGTGATTTCACTAAGGTATCAATTTTTGGTCCCCATTCTGTGCCTGTAATTCCAAGGTTTTAATTTTTCCCTTCAAAGATAACATGTCTTCCTTGAACTTTTCTTGGATATCATGTAAATTGCGATCCTGAGGTACATTCTGTCTGTTAC
Source organism: Ondatra zibethicus (assembly GCA_004026605.1). Taxonomy (NCBI): domain Eukaryota; kingdom Metazoa; phylum Chordata; class Mammalia; order Rodentia; family Cricetidae; genus Ondatra; species Ondatra zibethicus. The sequence continues at coordinate 4,004 of PVIU01032467.1, read as the reverse complement.
CTTATCAAAACTTTGTGATAACTTCTGCATGCCAAATTCAACAGTATAAACCCTTTTAGGTAACTTCCTAGTACCCTTGGATATGGAGTCAATTTTGCCTATCATAATATCCAGTTGTTCAGATAACCTCTGATTTTCAATAATTTTAATCCTTTCAACTAGCTGTTCATTATTAGTCCATAAAGATTGTATTGTTCTTAGGAGTGCCATATTCTTCTTTAAGATAGAATATGGAGAAGAAAACTGAAACCTAGTAACCAATAAATTGAGGTATCTCCATAGTCATATAAACCTCGTATGATATAATCCATTGTATTGGTAAAGAAAGCAGTAAAAGTTGCAATGGAAGTGAAAACTGCCATATTACCTATTATCCAGCAGGTGGCGCTGTTGCCGAGTCATGAAAAACCAATGCAAAGATGACAGAAATGGGGTCCCAATTCAGTGTCTGCCTTAGTATTTGTTAAAAACTGGGAAATATGAGTTGCTCAACAAAGTAAATGCAATTAAATCAGTTCCATACATGGAACCAGAAACCCAGAATCCAAGAGTAGAGAACAGCAACCCAGAAGCCACATATGCCTCCACGTGACAAAGAGTCACCCTGAGGGGTTGCAGCATTCGGTAACCACTTGTGCTCTGACTTGCGCTGCTTAAGCACTGTGCTGCAAGGGGGATTTAAAAACTGCTCAGAAAAGAGCAAAAAGGCAGGCAGAGACTGTCTGGGCTGTGGAAACCTGGGAGACATGGAGTTTAAATCCACATGGGGAAGCGGCTGAGGGAGGCCCCATGCCAAGCCAAGCTGGCGGCAGGCAGGCAAGCCGGTGGGTTTTAAAACCAAATGTTGGGCGCCAGATGAAGGCATAAGTCATGAAACAATCCCATACCAGTTTGGAATTGTGATTAATAAAATGGTTATTTATTTAAAGGGAAAAACTTACAGATCACGGCCCCAGACAATAGCCCTCTCCATGATCAGGAACAAAGTCTAACAGCTGGAAGCAAGAGAGAGAGCAGAGAGAGAGCACACGGCTACCGCTGCTTTTTTAAAACTAAAGAGACCACGTCCCAGTGGGCTGGTATCTTAAAGGCTATTGGCTGAAGGAGCGGAAGTAGCTCCCGCAGCACAGGTGTGCTTAGGTTGCTTATCTGATCAAGTCTGGTTAGTGGTACCTAGCCAGAAAATCATCTGTTTCTTTTAGACATGGAGCATAGCAGGAGATAGAGATGAGCTTGCTGGCAGGCACATACAGACAGATTCAGTTAACATAGGCAAATGCAGAAGCCAGATGAGAGACACACTTGGTTTGGTTACAGTTTGCTCCTCAGATGGCATGACTGTCGATCAAAACCCAGGTGGCTCCAAACTGAGCACCGTGCTTTCATTCTACTTTCATCAAAATATAATACTTTCTTTCAATGGCGCAGATTCAGGATTCCCTTTATTAAGGTTGGGATTTCTGGCATCTCCTTGGAGTCTTTCCCTCATTTTCCTCCCACCTGGTTGAATGTGTTCCCAAGGCCTGCCTCCAGCACATTGTCTACACAATGATTCTTTCCATTTCAGCCAGGCAAAACCCTGATTGAGCAGGAAAGACTTTAGGAATTTCATATACATTCATATAGATGAAATCTATTATTTCTTTCTAGTACTTAAGATAGCATGTTTCAGAGTCAGGCTATACCTTCTAGTACAGTGGCTCTCAACCTTCCTAATGCTACAATCCTTTGATATAGTTCTTTGTGTTGTAGTGGCCCTCAAACATAAAATTATTTTGTTGCCACATCATAACTGCAATTTTGCTACTGTTATGATTGTAATACAAACATCTGATGTGCAGGATATCTGAACTATGACTCCAAAGGGAACATGACCTGCAAGTTGAGAATCACTTTTCTAAAAGAATGGAAACTTGAATTTTGTAGCATTCAAATCTTATTTATGTTTTCCTTATATTATTAAGCTGACTTACTGATTTTTAGTGAATAGTGGAAAGAATACACATTAGCCATGATCCACTTTTATAAAATTATAATGTGATGTTAAAATTCATAGAGATTGAGCCACAATCTTTAGTATTTTACAGTGTGCTTTCAGAACTTCTTTTGCCCGAGCAACAGCCTCCATGTTCTTGCCATCTATCTCTACATTGTGATCAGAGTTTCATGCAGAAGTTTATAGACGTTCCTTTCATCTTCTGTCTGTAGATTTCATCAAACTTCTCATTCTGGGCCACAGTGAAGTGGTTCCTCCAATCACCCACAGTTCCTAAAAGATGAAGCCCAGACAGACTTCATGTCCCTGAGTAGAGTGTGGAGTACCCACTTTGGAGTTGGCATGGAAGTCACCCAGTTCATTTCCTTAGCTCTCTTGTCTGAGAGTCAGGCCTAGTGGTCCCTGTGCAGGGCACCAGCTTCCAAATCAAGTGGATACATAATTCAAGGGAGCTTGGTGACCTGGGGTCCTGGCTGTCTGTGGTATACATATATACATAATCACAGTTACAAAACGAATGAATGGCAGACATAACCATACCCTGGGTCTTAAGCTGTGATTATGCTGTCAAAAGATCCTAGACATAAGAAAATATATGCGATGATATCTCATGTGTATATTTTCCTTGTTTCAAATAACAGGCAAAATCAATCAATAGTGAGAGATGAGGACATTGTTCTCTGTAGGAAGAGATTAACTGGAAAAGACACTAAAGAAAATGTTCGAAGGTGATGGAATTCTTTGCTGACTTGATTCAGATGTTGGTTGCTTAGTTGTTTACTTTTTTAAATAAAAATGGTTGAACTGTACAGTTAATTTCTGTGAGTTATTTTTATGTAGATTATATCTCAATGAAAAAGAATTTGGTGAAAATTACAATGAGATACTATTTTTCAACAAGCAGTGATTAAAATGATTTTAGATAGGACAAAACTCTTTGTAACACCTGTGATTCTTGTGGGAAACTATTCATTTTAATGAAAAAAAGTGTTTATTGTAGCATTAACCATAAAAATTGAAACACAGTATCTATTGTTTATATAATTAGAGAAATACTTGGGTGAATGACAGCATGTCCCATGAGACCTCTACAAACAGCGATTGCTTAGATCTGTATTCCTTGACCTGGAGAGATGCTCCACATTCCCGTAAGCAAATATATAGTGTAGCTACATTTTTTGTTTTAGTGAACAATTTTCTATCAAGGCATCTATATTTGTGTCTATGGACCAAGGCAAGCGAGGAAAGAAGCAAACAGAGTGTGCAGAAACGGTGGGTGTGGTGGGCTTGAAGAAAGGCTACTCAGCAAATTCTCACCATTATTAAGGGAGAAAAGAGGTGTAGCTTCTTTATTTCAGGGGCCTGGGAGACTTTGTAGACTGGAGGGACCATGAAATAAATGAACTCAAGTGCGGAAAGAAAAAGGAAAGATGTTCTAGAGCAACGTGTAAACCCCAGGTCCTGGTTGTACAGCAATGGAAAGAAATGCGCGTGCTAATGAGAAGGAAGGAGGGGCTTGGTGTTGTTTCTTGCGAAATGGATTTTAGTGAGGATTTGTGTGAAATTGTCAAATCAGTACTGTTTTCTAAAGTTATTAATGTACTAATTTTTAAGAAAACAGTAACACTTTCCCCTTAAAACTGGATCATCTGGGCCCAACAGAATTCCTCTCTCAGGAAGTAGGAGGCAGTAAGAGATGGATTCACAGCAGTACATGTTAAAAGTCATGAGCCTGAACAGCTTGGGGTTACGGCCCAAATGAAGTCAAGCACAGAAGTCGAAGCAGTGACTATGGAGTAGGAGAAAGACACAGGGGTGGAACACAGGACACATGCATGTGGGCAGTAGCTCTCCTTACAAGCAGAGCCTTAGAGCAGAGTGCTAACTCCCAGTTTCCAGACCCCAGGTCTGATGAGTCTAACCTCAGGCATGGTTCCCAGTGAGGCGTGCACCAGAACAGTGCTGGCCTTAGTCCTCTGTAAGGCTTAGTTTGTAGAATCTCTGTGTA
>PVIU01032466.1:0-13544 GCA_004026605.1 Ondatra zibethicus | reverse complement strand
AAGGTGTGAATCCAAACTGACTAGGATCCCAAAAAGCCAGTACATGCAGTAGAATCAAATCCCAGTGCCATTATCATTGGCTTCTCAGTCAGTCCCCATTGTCAGTCATATTCAGAGAGTCTGTTTCGATCACATGCTCGTTCAGTCCCAGTCCAGCTGGCCTTGGTGAGCTCCCACTAGATTGGGCACACCATCTCAAAAAAATCATTGGAGTCATTTTAGGACTGGCAAGATACTTGGCTCTAGAGGAGATCCCAGGTGTCCACAGGGATGTCCCCAGCTAGGTCCTTGGGCAGCAGAGGAGAGGGTGCCAGAACTATCATTGTCCCGTAGTCACACTGATGAATATCTTGATCACATCCATAGAAATTTCGTCCAATGATGGAGATAGAGACAGAGACCCACATGCACACCAGAGCAATGGATTGAGCTCCCAAGGTCCAGTCGAAGAACAGAAGGTGGGAGAAGATGAGCAAGGAAGTCAGGACCGCGAGGGGTTGGTCCACCCACTGAGACAGTGTGCCTGATCTAAAAGGAGCTCACCAAATCCAGCTGGACTGGGACTGAATGAGCATGTGATCAAGCTGGACTCTCTAAATGTGGCTGCCAATGAGGGCAGAATGAGAAGCCATCAACAATGACACTAAGACCTATCTCCTCTGCATGTATTATCATTTTGGGAACCTAGTTGATTTGGATGCACACCTTCCTCGGATGGGATGGAGGGGGGAGGGCCTTGGACTTCCCACAGGGCTGGGCACCATGCCCTCTTTTAAGGAAGCAGCGGGGGGGGGGGGGAGAAGGGGTAGGAAATGTAACTCTTTTTTTTGAATGGAAAAATAAAAGAATATGGGGGAAAAAAGATACATCTTACCATGAACAAACTTTTAGGGAAAAACATTGAACTGGGACTATTTTACAGTTCAGAGTTCTAGTCTATTATCATGATGGCTAGTAACAATGGCCATATGAAGGCACACACGGTGCTGGAGAAGGAGCTGAGAGATCTATATTTTGGTAAGAAGGTGGCATTAGCAACTATGTGTCACACTGAACACAGATTTAGCAAAGGAGTGTTAAAAGCCCATCTTCACAATGACATGCATCATTCAACAAGGCCACACCTACTCCAACAGTAAAACACCTCCTAAAATGCCACGCCCTAGGTTTGCCATTTCCTATCAAAGTACCATAATGACCAATCAATATGTGTAGAAATTTTTGAGGAATTTACAGATCATTACCAGAAGTAGTAGACACATACAACAAAGTAATGAAGGAAAGGCCAACATGCATCATAACAAAAAAATTATTTATCCAACTGCACAGCAGTCATGCACAGGGAGAACTCCAGGTAAGAGCATCAACTTGAAACCACATCAGCAGGAAAATAAGCAGCCATGGATTCTGTTACTGCTTCATCCTCTGTTCTCAACACTCTACCTAATGTTCCCTGCAGAAATACTGAAGGAAATGTAAACAATGGGTTAGACATATATCAGAAAATATAACACGTAGCTAAAAAGACAAGAAAAGTCGATAGATGTAGAAATGGTAGATTCATGGACTAAATGAAATTCCTTCTAAATTGTTGACATAGGAATCAATCTACACATTCCGTTCAATTACCATCAACAGCAGTGGGAATACTTCTGTCAATGATCCTATCCATGTTTGATATACCCTGTAAACCAAACAGATTGGTAATAGGGAGATGGCTGTAAACATGCAGCCTACTGAGAAAAATCTGGTAGGAGAGGAGGAAGAAGCAAGTTAGAACTAGAAGGTGAGGGCATCAGGGGCAGTCACCCAGCTAGATAGTAAAACACAGAGAATGAGTGTTATGGTTTAAGTAAAAATGCTGTGGTTATCTGAGGGATGGCAGAGATGCTGCAGGTCCCAAGAGCAGCCAGTCCCAGCCAGAGACAGTCCAGGTTCCTGATTGGCTGCAGTGGGCCAGGAGGGGCAGTCAGTCCCATGAGGAGAGCCAAATGGATGGACATGCCATGCAGAGTGAAGTTGAATATTTATTTACAGGGTTATGGAATGGAAAGGGGAGAAGGGGAGAAGAGCAGAGAGATTGGCAAAGAGAGAGATGGGGGAAGGGGACAAGTGGGGAGAAGGGAGACAGAAGCTGCCTCTTTGGGAGAGAGATGGAAAGGAAAGGACTCAGGCTGGAAGCTGAAGATCAGTTTGCCTGAGCAGACAAGGGAGGGAGTGGGCATGGCTTGTCTCTTAAAAGGACAGCACAGACCATTACAATGAGTGAAAGTAAGATTTACAGAAGTAAGAGAAAGAACAAAATCCAGAGACAAAAGATAGTTGGGATAATTTAAATTAAGAAACACTTGCAGGGGCTGGAGAGATGGCTCAGTGTTTAAGAGCATTGCCTGCTCTTCCAAAGGTCCTGAGTTCAATTCCCGGCAACCACATGGTGGCTCACAACCACCTGTAATGAGGTCTGGCGCCCTCTTCTGGCCTGTGGGCATACACGCAGACAGAATATTGTATACATAATAAATAAATAAATATTAAAAAGAAACACTTGCAAGAAACAAGCCAAGTTAAGTCCTGATGTTCCTGATGTTTATAAGTAAGAGGAAGTCTTTCCATGTGTGATTTGTTTAAGAGATGGGGGGTTATACTGACATTTCATTTGCATTTTAATAAATAAAGCTTGCCTGAAGATCAGAGAGTAAAACATCCCAACTGGTTAACCTTATAGACAAGGCAGTGGTAATACACTATTCCAGGAGAACTGGGTGTGAGGAGAGAAGAAGAAAGAGAGAACAATAGAGACATACTGAAACATCTGAGGGGATTCATTTATGTTTAAACTTTTTTTTTTTATCAGCTGTAATGCCTCAGTTGGAAAGTGAAGGAACCTGAGGGGTAGGTAGCTCAAAGACCCTGTTTACTTTGCTTTAGTAATCAGTAATTTTTTTCATAATGTTGACTCCAGAAACTGATTGCCTTCCCTGTTTCCCCCTGTGGTGTACTCAATAATCTATTCCTCTTACTTTGATCTGAGGGAGAAACCATGCTCCATATGCTAATCCTTTCCCTGTTACTTCAAAGGACAGCTGACCACATGGCTCAAATGAGTAATTTTAAACTCTGTGGTCATACAGTCTTTAAACTTAAAAAGGACAGATAGGTCATTGTTCAGAAGAGTAACAGATTGTGATCAAGGCTACCTGTGTCTCAGAAATATTTTTCCAAAAGGCTGGATATTCAGCTGTTGTAGAATTTATATGCCTTCCCAGGGGTAAATCAAATTGAAAACTTGAAAGTTGAACAAACAAAAATCTCCTTAATTCCAGCATGCATCAAGTTCTGGCTAATGGTAAAGGAGGAGGCAGCCTAGAACAGACTTTGCATTCCACGTATGCTGTCAGCCTTATGTCTCTTTCAGGTTCAGATCCCAATTCTACATTGAAAAGTATAAATAGAGAGAAGCAAGTCTAGCCACCTAGAACAAGGAAGATGTAAAGAAGAGATCATTAGATCATACATTATTTATTTAAAACAATAATGCATATAAAAGATGTAGCATTGCCATAATTCTCACACATATAAGAGGCAAAGGATTTCAATACAGAAAAAATAAAGGAAAAGTTGCCTGTAACCACTGTGAAAGCTGTTATTAAATGAAGAGACTTGCTGAGATATTCTAACTGTAGAAAAACTGTTTTGTCTAAAAGAGGGCCATCCAGATAGGAAGGTCAGAGCTGCTTCCTTGCAGGATCAGGCGTTCAGTTTAACCAGGTTTGCCTGGTGTCTGCCTCAGGGCTTTTGTTTTTTGCTATATGGGTGCTTGCCTGCCAGTTTCTGTGCACAGTACCTGCAGCAGGAAAAGAGAGCATCAGACCCCTTGGTGCTGGAGTTACAGGAGATGATTAGATACCATGTTTTTCTCCAGTGGACCCTTTGTCCTCTGTAACAGTAGCTTGTCCTATTAACTCCTAAACCCACTCTTCAGCTGCTTTTTTATTTAAAATTTATTTTTATTAAAATATATTACACGATTTTCATCCTTCTTTGTCCTCTCTTCACCCCTTCACAAGTTATTTCCTTAAAACTTGCTCCTTGTTAGGTATGTGAGACTAAGTGTGTACAAAAGCATGCATACAACCTACTGATCCCATTTCTGTTGGTTGTGTGTCTATAGTTTCATGGCTGAACATGTTCTTTTGGATATGCAATTAGTTATCACATTCCTACCTGAGTCAAATTCTCACATGTAAATGAAAACTCCACTCCTTAATGAACATGATCTGATCACAGATTTACCTAGGCTTCTTTGGACAGGACACATTTTCAAAATTAGAAAACCTGTGTGTAGAAACTCAGCTGACAATTGCTGGTGTAATGGCCCTGAAGTTCTGGAGTTGCAGGGAGTACTCTGGACACTCACTTCAACCAATCACAGTCATTCTTGGAACTCTGTGTCTGATGCCATACCCAATTCACTCTTCTCACCTCAGATATCTTGAAAAGCCTGAAATTCCTGCCTCAACCTTAAGTCTCATGGCTTCAGGTCTGTGCCACCAGGCCTGACTTAGATTACTTCAGCTTCATTTAGTCAAGCATAAGCGTGATGGGAGGGGGCTGGAGAGATGCTCAGCAGTTAAGAGCACTGGCTGTTTTCCAGAAGACCTGGGTTCAAATCCCAGCACCCACATGACAACTAACAACTGACTGTAACTCCAGTTTCTGGGGATCTGATAAATTCATACCAATCCACATAAAATGTGGTTAACCAAATTATTGAAAACAAGAGTGATTGGAGGAGCAAGAAGAGCATCACAGTTAACTTTATTCACCATTTATAGAAAAGTCACAGCTGTACCCTAGTCCCTTGATGAATTTTAACAGACTAAATGATAAAGGAAAACTGTATTGTTTATAGAAGCAAGACAGTAGATTTTATGGCAAGAGGGTTGCAATTGATAGGTCTCTTCTTGATACAACACTTCCTGGCAACCATAAGCAACCAGGTTCAGCCACTCTTCCATATTAAAACAATTAAAAGAGCAAGTCTTCTAGTTGTGATGGGCCCATCACTAATACAGGCATTCTGGAGACAATGTGGGCAGATCACTCTGATGTCCTGGGACAGTCTACTCTATAGAGTGAATTTTGGGAGAGTTAGAGATTCCTAGTTACACTATTCCTTAAATATATATATTTAAATATATATATATATATATATATATAAACAATACATCAAACTACAAAATAATCCAATAAATATAGGGGACAGATCTACAAAGAGAATTCACAGCAGAAGAACCTCAGTTGGCCAAAAGACATTTAACATCCTTAGTCATCAGGGAAATTCAAATCAAAGGACTCTGAGACACAGTCTTACACCTGTCAGAATGACTAAGATCAAAAAGACTGAGGATAGTTCTGTAGAAGAAGATGTGCAGTAAGGGGGACACTCCTCCATTGTTGGTGGAAGTGCAAACTTATAAAGCTACTTTGGAAATAAATATCGTGTATACCAGAAAATTAGGAATCAATTTACCCTCAAGACCAAGCACCACCACTTTGGGTACAAACACAATGAATGCTCAATCATAGCACAAGGACACTTGCTCAACTATGTTCATGGCAGCAGTATCCTAATATCCAGAACCTGGCAGCAGCCTAAATGCCCCTCAACCAAAGAATGCATGAGGAAAATGTTGCATACTTATACATGGAATATTACTTGGGCTGTAAAAACATGATGACATTATGAAATTTGCAGGAAAGTGGACAGAACTAGAAAAAAATTATCCTGAGTGAGGTAACCCATATTCAGATAGGAAAACAGAGTATGTACTCACTCATAAATGGACACAAATTATAAAGCAATGGATAACCAGAGTACAATCCACAGATCCAGAGAAATCAGATAAGAGTGATGCATAAATTGCCCTTGGAAGAGAAATGAAATGAGATCTCCTGGGTAAACTGTTCATGGGCATGGTAGTGAGGAGAGAAAGGGATGAGAACATGATGGAACAGGATGTTTAAGTTGGGGGAGGAAAGGAGTGGAAGAACAATGAAAGAGATATTTTCAAAGAGAGACCAATCATGAGTTTTTGGAGAAATATGGTGCTGGATAAATTTTCAGCAATTTACAAGTATGACCCCTGCTAAGAATCTTAGCAATGGTGGAGATGGTCCCTGAAATGCCCTTCCCTTGTATTCAGATTGGTGACTACCCTAACTGTCATCAAATACCCTTCCTCCAGTAACTGAAAGGAGCAAGTGCATTGATCCACAGCCAAGCACCAGACAGAACTCTAGAACTCCAGGCAAAGAGAGGGAGAAACAATTATATGAACCAGTGGGGGGTATTAAGATCATGATGGGAACATTCATGAAGAGAGCTGATCTAAGCTCATGGGAATTCATGCACACTGGACCAAGAGTTGGAAAAATTGAATGGGACTGAACTAGACCCTCTGCATGTGGGCAACAGATGCCTGGTAGTGGGACCAGGATCTATCCCTGATGTATTAGGTGGCTTCTTGAATACCATTTCCTATGGTGGGATGCTTTGCTCAACGTTGATGTAGAGGGAGGGACTTGTTCCTTCCTCAACTTATTGTGCCAGTCTTTGTAGACTCCCCATAGGAGGCTTTGACCCTTTAGGAGGAGTGAGTGTGGAGTGCGGTGGAAGGGAGATGGGCTGCAGCAGGATGAGGGGAGGGAGGGGCAACTGTGGTTGGTATGTAAAATGAATTAAATATTTCAAGTAAATAATTTTTGAAAAATAAAAACAGTAGAAAAGGCCCAAGCAAATTTCTAATAACAATTGAAAACATGGTTTTTGTCCAGTTTGACTAATTTGGAACAGTGATGAAAATGTAAGTTAACAAGTTCACCCTAGGTGTTCTAACAGGTTTAGATAGAAAGTAAAATATATGCAAAAGGTAATTTAATGATTATTCCCATATGCAAAACTCTCCCTGATTCTCACCTCCTATTACCCCGGCAATGTCACCAGATAAGGAGTAAATGTTCTTCATTCAGGAAATTTTTACCCTGCGTTCTCAGTCTTTTCCCAGAATGAGGGTCCTAGGCAAATTTGAATTTCATGGGATTCACAATTTTACTAGTTTTTATTCCTACCTTTTGGGGTCAGGTGTATTTAAAGCAATTGGAAATTAAACACGGGGGAATTTCAGTACTCACTGGAATTCCCTCCTGATATTATCTCATATGTTTCCCATTTTATTATTTTCATTCTTGTCTTTATATTTTCACTAATATTTCCTGACTCCTTGTGCCTCTAGTCTGGCAAGAGGTGTTTTTGTCGAGGCTGGTCCCTGACACACAACAACTGAGTGGATTCAGAGAGCACAGTAAGAGTAAACTTGTCCTCAGGTACACCCCAAATATTGCCCTCTGGCAATTTGATCTGGCTTCCACAAACAAAGCAACCCCTCTAACCATTCAATACTCCACAGCTCTCTATAAATGCCTGATTGTCCAAGCCTTAGGGTTACTTCTTTTTTAAGTCCCAGAATTTCTTGAAAATCTGCATGTCATTTGGAGTCACCACCATTCAAGGCTCCTAGCTGAAAGTTTTACAGTCATCAGAGAAGCAGACTATGACCACATTCAGAAAAGCCATTCTTCATGCCTGCAGTTGCCTTTCTCTCCTTACAGGATGCATAAACTCCAGCAGGGTTCTGGCTGCCCTGTGTCATTGTGGTCTCCCATTGCTGGCTATTTACCACATTTGGGTAAAACTAATCTTGTGGTTTCATCATGTGTCTGTCACTTTTTAAAGACTTGTATGTCAGTTTCTCTCCTGAAGAAATTTTGTACTCTTCCCACATTTTGGGGAGATTTCAGCTCAGAGACATCTTTATGCACCATGTCTAAGTTAGTTTCTGGTTATATGCATCTTGTATTTATTTTTTGTTTTTTTTTGAGACAGTGTTTCTCTGTGTAACAGTCCTGGCTGTCCTGGAACTAGCTCTTGTAGAACAGGCTGGCATTGAACTCACAGAGATCCACCTGCCTCTTCCTCCCAAGTGTTAGGATTAAAGGCCTGTGCCACCATTGCCATGCCCATCTTGTGTTTTTTTGGTGGAGGGTCATAGGGATTGAGGCAGAGATGAACTGAGGATGATCCTTTCACACCTTACTGCTATAACGACATTTTCACTTGGCTGAATAGATGGCTCAGCGGATAGGAACACTGGCTGCTCATCCACAGGGCCAGACTTTGAATCCCACAACCACCAGACAGCTTACTACTCTCTTTAACTCCAGTTACAGGGCATCAGACAACCTCTTGTGGCCTCCACTAGTACCCGGCATGCACTTGGCATATACAGTGACAAACTCAAGTCATCAGGCTTAGCAGCAACAAACTTTACCCACTAAGGCAATCCTAAGTAAGGCATTAATTTCAGGTTCTCAGAAAATGTTGTGAACAAGTGTTTAATTCAGAGAAAAACACATTCCACAAAAAAGCAATAAGGAAAAAAGTGATAGCATTTTATCATTTTCAATTGCAAAAGTTTTATTTTTCCAAGTCTCCTCTATACTCCAATGAAAACATATTTCTGATCTGAAAAGAAGGCAATATTTTACCGACTTAAAGTTTCAACTTATCAGGGTGATCACCCAGTTGGAAATGTGTATGCTGTACAAGGCTGGTAACCTAATCTTGATCAGCATATGAAGAGAGCCAAAAGTCGACACCACAATGCTCTCTTATCGTCTCCACATATCTGTCAGGCCTAAATCCCATAAACAAACAGAAGCTTCTTTCAAATAAATCTCATTGATATTACATTATCTGGCATCTCTGGATAATTCACTTAGATGAGAGCAATTCATAATGAATTGAGAAATGGATAACTAATGGGGACAGGAGGATGCATAGAACTTCAAATAATGTATTCATCTCCACAGGACATCAAGCTATGCTGTGAAATATTCAATTCAGTACTGATTATCTCACATTTTACATCTCTACCAGTTTGATGAAAATGATGCTGTGGACACACATATGAGGTAATGTTTCTTACACCCTATTCTTTTATGCATTTTAACGTTAATTTTGTTAATATATGTAGACAACACAGCAAATGTTGGTGTCTAACATGTACCCTTAGACTTATATTCAAGAGACTGACCCATGATCATTATGAGTTCAGATGTATCCATAACTAAGTAGTGACATACAAGCTAGACTGGATAACAAATGATATCTCAAGGGAATTTGTGAAAATATGAAAAACAAATCCAGGAAAAAATTTCACCACCCTTTCACAGTCACCACTACTTAAAAAGCATGAATACACACTGCCTAATATTAAAATAAATAATGTTTCACTTAGATTATCGACATCTCATTCTATATTTCAGCATAAAATCACTAAGTGAAAGCACAGTAGGAGATGTACAAAAGTCACTGATAGAATGCCAAGAGCACAAAATAAACTTTATTGAAAGGATTTGCTAAATGTATAGAACAGTTTAATATCTCTCATTAACTAGAAACCACAATGGAGAAATGTCATCCTGGAAGAAATATGTCATGAGACTGTTCCTGAGAGTATACATTCACCCAGCATTTCAAGTTCCTACACCTGGTCCATGCTGCAGGCTGAGGATGTGAGTTCTTAGCTTCCCAATGCAGCTGTCATGTCTGACACTTCTTGTGACAACACTTTCAAGGTGATCATGTAACCATCTGGAACCCAGAGTCACATTAAACTCTTTTAATAATTGAATTTATGAATTATATTTTAGCACAGACACAGAAATGGCACTCATACACATCTACAAAATTTTACATCTGGATAAGTGATAGGGGAATCTTTGTTAACCAATCATCTTTAAGAATTGGAAACTAGTTAAGTCATGGCTTCCTGGTACCCAGGAGAAATACTGGGATGGACCAGGTGCTTGATCTCTGGGTGATTCCTGAGGGACACAGCGGAACTTGGACTTTCCAGTCTTGTGGGGTGAGTTTCCCATTATAATAAGTAAAAATATAATTGTTTATTTTTAAGCAAGCCTGGTTATTTCTTGAATCGAGCTAACTTCTACCATTTGTGCCTGGTTCATGGAGCCACTAGAGTCTCTGGCAGCTCTGGCCAGCTGCATTCATTTGGGCATAGAATTCCCGCACAGTGGCCTTGATTAGCTGCTTCCGGCTAACTTTAGAGTCCAGATTTTTTCTGCTCTCACGGAAGCTCAAGTAGTGCGGCTTGCTGAGCCAGAAAAGGTTGAGGAGCTCGTGTCCAGTGCCACCACAACAGCTGAGGAGCTTGCACCCAGCCCAGATTCGCCACCACCGCCATAGGCAATGAGCCCTCTGTCCCGAGCAGGAGGCACCAGCCTCCCTCTGCCGACTGTCTTGTGTGGCCTCTGAACAGCCAGGGACATCCGCAGAACACACAGTCTGTGATTTACCTTTCAGCATTTTGCTGTAAAATCAGATTTCAGATGGCCACGTGAGCACCGCTATGCCCCATTGTGTTAGTTTTGTAGGTGACACATGAAACCTACTAGCAGATAATGGTTATTGCACCTACTCCAGCTAATTAAACCACAGGAAAGATTTGTTATCCTAAATATAATTCATAAATTGATGATTGAAAAGGGCAATATGTCAGAAAGACTTACCATCAAAGGTTTCAATAGCCTCTTCACTTAACACCATGTACAAGGTTTTACAAGATGTATATGGTATCCCTTCTACATCACTATTTTTATTTCTGGGGCTTAGTCTTGTCCTCAATATTTTTTTTCTTAAAAATATGGTTTGACAACAGGGCCAAGAATGAGGCGTTTTTAGTAATGGTGCAGTCTTTACAGACTGGATCCAGGCCTCTTAGGAAAGTTGTTGAGAATCTGAAGAAGGACACAACCACCTTAACTAACAATACTCATCAAGTGAGATACTTTTAGATATGGTACAGATTAGTACGAAACTTCTTGAAAAGGAGGTCATACATCTAAAGGAGAATACAAACACTTTGACTAACAAAACTCAGTCAAATGAGGTAGTTTTAAAAGTGGTACAGACTGATAACAAACTTCTCAAAAAAGAGATTGTACATCTGAAGGAGGATACTAAGACGTGAACTGATAAAACTCAGTCAACTGAGATACTTTTGGAAATGGTACAGACTGATAGAAATTTATTTAAAGAGAGTTTCAGCACTATGGAGAAGGAAACAGCTGATTTGACAAATAAAACCCAATCAATGACAGTGGGTATTGAAACATTATTTGAGAGAATTCACACTGTTGAATGTATTAATCAGACTCTGTCAAAGGGGTATGACAGATTGACTGATTGAATGTCTCTCCAAGAGGTAATATGCATGCCATGAAGATTATGTCTAAGAATGAGACATTATCTCTACTGGACAGACTTCATACCTTGGAATCCTTAATGAAGGCATTAGAGCAGAACACTGGAAAGGAGGTCCAGACATTACAAAAGGCAGTGGTAAACAGATTTGAAAAAATTGCAGAAATTATTGAATTTGATGACCAGGAGGAACAAAAGGTAAAATGCAAAATTTAACCTCATCGGTATGTAAAAATCTCTAGGATAGCGTCCCCAGAGTTCTACCTGCCTTTCCAGTAATAACATCAGAAAAAGCATCTGGCTCCAAGTACCCTAAGGTTGTCAAGGAATATACATGGGATTAGCCATACATATGACTAATCTAAATAAATTAAACAACCGATTGTGGCTTAAGGACTACATTCATCCTTTGTTAGGAAAATGGTCAAATCGTGGGCTTTCAGTAGCAAAACCACGCTTCAAGATTGGGCTCAGTTAATTTCAGCAGTTCTAGGAAGTGGACAATTGCTTTGGAGATACTTTCTTAAAAAGAGGAAGTGAGAATTTTAGAGCAACAAGAAAAAGTAAAAGGACTTGAGATTTCCCTAGATCAAATTCTACGTGAAGAACTTTATTCTTCGGGATCAAGATCTTTATGATGGCTATACCTTGTCCCTAGGTAGCACAGTGGCTTTAAAGGCTTGGGACAGGATTCAGGAGCTATGAAAGAGAAATGAATCATATCTTAGGGTTAAACAGGGTGAGAGAGAACCTTTTAGTGACTTTTTGCAAAGACTAACTAGGGCTGTACAAATAGGGGTAACTGACCCAAAAGCTAGACATATAATAATTAAGTCTTTGGCTTATGAGAATGCCAACATAAGAGTGCAAAAGGATTTTTGGGCCTTTACAGATCAGATCAGCACCCATGGATGAATGGTTCTTGCATACAATGAATGTCAAGACACTTGACTATGGTACTGAAGCTAGGGTAGGACAAGCAATTTCCAATGATGAGAGAAGACATCCAAAAACCAAATGTTTTAATTGTGTTAGAATGGGACACCTGAAAAGGGATTGTGGACAACAGATTTCTAGGAATAATGCCTCCTCTGGGAATGACAAAAATAGGAGGACTCAGCCTTCACATATATGTAGGAGAAGTGGCAAAGGCCAACATTGGATCAATAAATGTAAGTCAACAAAAGATAGACAAGACAACCCGATAACATTGGGAAACACCACGGGCGGGGGCCTCTTGCAGGCCCCATGATGAATATGGTCCAGTCATTCCCAGTTACTGTGGAGAACATGTCTTACCAGGAAAATTAAAAAATCCAATGCCTGCTGTAAAAAGCAATACTGGTCTAAATGATGGGATAAATGGAGGATGATTTAAGAACTCCAGTAGGACAGAGGAAATCTATATTTTGGCAGACTTCTATAAATGAACAAAGACTAAATCTAAGACTGTATATAAATGGTATTTTTATTAAAGGCTTAATAGACAGGGGTGCGGATGTAAGTATCATTATTCCAGAATCTTGGTATCTAAATTGGCCTCTTTAGGAGGTAGATGTTCAGTTCCTGGGAATTGAAACCCTATTTTGGTTAAGACAAAGCATGAGATGGGTCAAATACATAGGGCCAGAATGCCAAATAGGAAGACTAAGGCCATGTATAGTCAATATTGCAGTGAATTGGTGAGGTTATGATCTATTGCAGGAATGGAATACCCAGATTAACATTCCTACAGCCCCCAAAACTTATGTTTCTGAGGAAAATATTAGAAGATATTACAGACAAGGGACACTGGCCATTCTGGCTGTACAAGAACACAAAGCAATTGATAAACCTTCAGATGTACCAAAAGCCCTGCCTTTAAAATGATTGAGAAACCAATATGCGTTAAGCTGTGGCCCCTAGCTGAGGAAAATTTGCAGGCTTTAGAACAGCTGGTACAAGAACAACTAGATGCTCGACATATAGAAGAATCTACTAGCCATTGGAATTCTCCTATATTTGTTATTAAGAAGAAATCTGGAAAATGGAGAATGGTGACAGATCTTAGAGCTATCAACAAGGTTATTCAACCTATGGGCCCTCTGCAGTCTGGAATTCCTTTGCCCTAAATGTTACCAAAGTGATGGCCTCTCATAGTTATGTATTTAAAGATTGTTTCTTCACTATACCTTTACAAGAAAAAGATAGAGAAAAT
>PVIU01032465.1:0-13546 GCA_004026605.1 Ondatra zibethicus | reverse complement strand
CATGTCTTTATTTGGAAAGCTAGTTGGTGGCCCAAAGAAAATTCCAACTAGAGGTTTTGATTGTGTAAGTAGATAATAGAAGAGCTAAAATTAAAATCTAGAATTATCAAAATTTCTGTCACTCTTCTCCATTGTATCATTATAAAAGAAGTCCTTTCTTGACTCCAGTCCAGTGAAAGCATCTGCTGAAGCTCCATTCACTAAAGCCATCCTTCAACAAATGCAATACATCAAATATAGCACCCCCAATACCACCATCTAACAATACAGTGCATCAAATACAGTGCACCCAATACCACCATCTAACAATACAGTGCATCAAATACAGTGCACCCACACCACCATCTAACAAATACAGTGCATCAAATACAGTGCACCCAACACCACCATCTAACAAATACAGTGCATCAAATATAGTACACCCAACACCACCATCTAACATATACAGTGCATCAAATACAGTGCACCCACACCACCATCTAACAAATACAGTGAATCAAATACAGTACACCCAACACCACCATCTAACAAATACAGTGCATCAAATACAGTGCACCTAACACCACCATCTAACAAATGCAGTGCATCAAATACAGTGTACCCAACACCACCATCTAACAAATACAGTGTATCAAATACAGTGACCCCACAACAAGTACAGTATATCAAATCCACTGCCCACCAGATACAGTACATCACTAAAGATGGGAGCTGTGCTGGTTAATTTTTGTCAAGTTTACACAAACTAGAGACATTGGAAGAGAAGGAACCTCAGTTGAGAAATTGAACATCAGATTGTCCTATGGGCATGTTTGTAGGTACATTGTCTTGCCTGATGATTGATGTGAGAGAACCCAGCACCCTGTGAACAGCACCAAGTGTAGGGAGGTGAGCCTAGGTTGCATAAAATAAATAGCTGGGTGTGGTCAAGAGAAGCAAGCCTGTTAGCAGCATTCCTCTGTGGTTTCTGTCTCTGCTCCTCCTTGAATTCCTGCCTTGCCTCATCTTCTTTAGTGGATAAACAGAGATGAGGAAGAAGGGTAAGTAAGTGACTCCACTCCACTGAATTGATTTTGGTCATGGTGTTTTGTCACGGCAGTCCAGCGGGAGCACAGAACTGGAATGGCCAGCCATACCCTTCAAGTGCTCCCATTTTCTAGCAATGCTAATGGCTCAGTTATGGATGAACAATACTGTATTCTGTTAAATTTAGGCAATAAAGAAAAAAACGAACACATGAGTAAGGGCATGAAATTCATACAGGATTAGAGTAATTTTATTCATTAACTTGAAAAAAGTTTCTCCCAGTTTCAAGCCTTCAGCAAAGTAATTCTTCTTCCCTTCAGTGATTTCTAGAGACACATGGTGGAAACCACTTTCATTCTAGTCTTCAAAATAAGCAAAAGATGATTAAGAAACCAGTTTCCAAAATTCTAATTATTTCTAAAGCCTCCAAGATTGCTGCTCTACCAGAATCAGGAGGACTGAAAGGGAATCTAATCTTCTCAATTTATGGTTTGATGCTATTTAATGATGCCCTCAAATTGTATCAAATATCTCTCTGCAGGCCAGTATTATATGTTCCAAGTACTTGGGTCATCCTGAATTACTGGATGGTGAGTCAAGGAATATGAATGAACTATGAGCAGAAGTTTAGAGAACTGCAATTAACTTTTTCATTCATTCATTCATTAGTTTGTTTGTTCATTCAACTACTAATGAGTTAAGCACTTCTAACATGTAGGTCACAGGACTTCCTGGGATTCAATGGCTAGACTTACACTCGCTTCAAGAAGAACATAAATTACAATGAAGGCTACCACTAAATTAAAAAATAATAAAGCAGTGAAAAGATTATAACAGACAGTAAGTGCTAGTCTAGTAGCAAGCAAGGTCTTGATCAAGTCACAAGTAGGCAATTCTTTCGTGATTCTAGAAGGCTTACAACCCACTGTAGATTGCCAATGATGTCTTGTGTCTTTTAGTGAGCATTAGTAGGCAGATAGCAATTATATGTGGAACGGAAGCCTGGCGGGCTTTACAGTAGGACATATATGCTGACATGGTAAAGGGGGATCCAGGAAGACCATGCCAGTTGACTTTTCCTTTTCTTTTGTAAAATAAATAAGCCTATGATTTCTTAGCATTTGAATGTAAATTTACATTTATATTTGT
Source organism: Ondatra zibethicus (assembly GCA_004026605.1). Taxonomy (NCBI): domain Eukaryota; kingdom Metazoa; phylum Chordata; class Mammalia; order Rodentia; family Cricetidae; genus Ondatra; species Ondatra zibethicus. Next base: position 11,371 of record PVIU01032465.1, on the reverse strand, counting down.
TCTCCTGAAGCCCAGTACCATATAGTTTCTAACTCCACTGTATATGTGAAAGGAATCCTGAGTGTCGTGGATGATCTAGGTCACTCTCAGCAATTAAGTAACAGAAGGGAAGGAAGGGAGAGAAAGATGAAAGGAGACAGGAAGGGAGGAAGAAAGGGAGAGAAAGTTGGAGGAAAACAAAGAGGGGGAGGAATGGAGAGAAAGGGGAGAGACAGGAGGAGAAAAAGAAGGGGGAGGAAGTAGGAAGAGAAGAAGGGGAGAAAGATGGAGGGAAACAAGAAGAGAGGAAAGGGGAGAAAGGTGGAGGGAAACAGGAAGAGAGGAAGGGGAGAAAGTTGGAGGAAAATAAGAAGAGAGGAAGGGGGAGAAAGATGGAGGAAAACAGGAAGAGAGGAAGGAAAGGAGGGAAAGAGAGAGGAAAACAGGAAGAGAGGTAGGTAAGAGGGAGGGTTGGGCTTCTGTGGGAAATAAATATATTTTCAGAAAGATTGCAATAAATGAGACCAAAGAAACATAACACCTATCATTGAAAGTAAGCCTTGCTTGAGCCACCTTGCCTGAGAAATTCTTATGGCTACGTAGGTACAAGGCAGGATCCTCTGCAGTCACCAGAACTGCCTCATGCTCGTCAGCACCAGGGACTTCAGCGTCTTCCTGCGGACATTTTCCCTCCCTCCTTTCCCCTTTGGCACAACTTCGCCGAGGCTTTCCAGCCATCCCTAGCACCGTGGACAGGAAGTTTATTTTATTGCCCTAGTTTCATATTTAGGTGGCCTTGAACTAAATGTAAGGGGATGGTATCATTCATTTTTCAAGGTTGATAAACCCTGAAGGAATGGTAAAATAACTTTTAAATATTTTTATTCTTTTAAATAATAAAAGTATATAATTTCCCTTCCCCAAACTCCTCTAAAACCTTCTTGTTCTCTCTCAAATTTATGGCCTCTTTTTCTTTAATTATTGTTACATATATATAATATATGTATATATTATATGTAAAATATATTCCAAACTATATAAAACAACCCACTTAGTCTATATAATGTTACTTACATATGTGCAATTTTGACTTGAACAAGGATGATATCAATAGACATACTAACATGGAAGGGGAAATCTTATGGGGCCCCAATCCCAGACAAATAACTACAGGCAACTAAGAAATTATTAGAGCAGGAGAATTAGTCTTCTCCAGGGAAGAGCCTCCCAGTTTGTTATCAAAACCACTAAAAGAATAACTTTATCTTGGAACATCAGCAGGGTTATCCTGGGGCATGGAATTAGAAGAGAAGACAGCGTTCTTGCACGATGAGCATATTGCTGACTTCTCTATAGCAGTGATAGTACCCATTACTTCGACTTTATTTTCTTTCTATCCTGTTTTAGTGAGTCAAAACTGTTAACATTCCAACAGTGCTGTGTTTGTTTTTTTTTCAGAGTAACTTCATCCTCTAACAGAAACACAGTTTCTCAAAGCACCTTGTTTGAAGAGTTCAGTCCTTTAAAGATTGCCCAAAGAATGTAACATGTTTTTAGAGGGTGTCTCAGTTAGGTTCCTTTTGCTGTGGTAAACCCATGACCAAAAACACCTTTTGAAGGAAAGGGTTTATTTCATCTGACACTTCCAGTAAACAGTCCATCACTGAGGGGACACAGAGCAGGAACTCAAGCAGGTCAAGAACCTGGAGAAAGGAACTGAAACAGAGGCCAGAGAGGAGCACTGCTTACTGGCTTGCTCCTCGTGGCTTGCTCAGCCTGCTTTCTTATACAGCTCAGCACCACCTGCTCAGGAGTGGCAGCACCCACAGTGGGCTGGGCCCTCCCACACAATCATTAGTCGATATAAAGCCCACACAGATTTGCTTGTGGGCTAGTGTAGTGGAGGTGATTCTTTAGTGGAGGTTCCCCTTCCCAGATCACTCTAGCTGTTGTCAAGTGGAGAGAGAAAAAAAAAAACCAACTAACCAGGATATGTGAAATATACATGTGTAAATCATCTTGCTTTTTTCCATTGGTGAATAATGGCCCAGTTTGCAATTAGTTGCCAAACCAAATAAATTGATCCCTCTGTGGGAATGAAGACTGATGAAGTATAACATACCTGTGAAGCTTGAGAGTCACAGTTCCATAAACAGTGGCAAAACCAAGAAGACGGACCCACCTTAGGAGAATACAACGGAATGTACTTGGCTCAAAGTACAGAATAACAACCTGTGGACAAAACAGAGAGAGACCTTCAACATCAATTGCTGCCCCACAACAGTACTTTATAACTGGGCGCTTAATATGCATTAGTTTTGACATTAGCATACACTCACTGAAAGAGTTCTTTAAAATGCTCTGTCAGTTCATTACTGAGACTGAAGAACTACAGGATCTCTATTGATTTCAGTGAAATCTAAATTCTTGAAATCTAATTTCAAGGAGTTCTGACCACCTGTTTCCAAGTCTGTAGTATGCAAACGTCTGTCTCTTTCTTTTCAACACAACCTTGCAGACTGCTTCCCTCTGCCTTCCTCTAGTACAGCCTTTCCTGTTCTCCTGTGCCCTTCCCCTGTGTGAGGCAGCCCCGACAAGGTTGTCCATACTGTGCCTCTCAACAATCTACCCACCACTCCAGCTTTCTTACAAGCCAGAACACGGACCAATGATTTCCCTAACTCCCTGCATCTCACTTCAGAGTTTCAATAAACAGAAATCAAATATTCTAGATGTCCTCCTATGAGTTGTTGAGGTAAGCGCCAAGGATTGCACTAATGTAACACAGGAGCTACAATAGGCATCTGAGCAGCTTCAGTGGGGCCACAGGACAAGTGTCCGGTTCTATGGGACAGACACAGGACCTGTGCAGGACACTCCACTGCCTCTCATACACTGCTATGTAAATTCAGCAAGTACTCATAGAAAACTTGGTCTGATTTGCCAGGGAGCCTTGAATAGTGCTAGAGGATGGATGGTGTTGCAAGGGAAGACTTCCAATTCCCTGGATGAACAGGTATGAAATCATTCTGCCAGTGTCAGGGCCATCATAGCAGAAACTCTGGTGGCAGCCAAAAGCCGAGTGTTTCCTTTGGCTTTTTAAACTAGAAGCATGGCTGCTGTGAGCAGCTAACATTTCTCTTGACCACTGCACAAATAGAGTCCCTCTTCTCTGTGTGTCTAGGATGATATTAATTATAACTCTTTCCCGTTTCTCAACTATTTGAGAAACAGAAGGAACGTTTTAGGGAACTGGGAAAGAGCAAGACAAAAGTCTCCAGGAGACACTTTTCAAAGATAAAAGTAGGCACATACCCAAGACATCCCCACGCTGTGTGTTCTGGAATCAAGTGACAACTTTCGACTCTATTATTCCACTTATACAAAATGTATCATTAATTTGCCTACATCCCGTGTGTGTGTGTGCATGTGTGTGTACAGAGAGAGTATGGATACACACATAAAGGCTTGCCTTTAAGTTTTATAAGAAAAAGATTCAAACTCAGAAAAAATACAGAAATACAAAACCATTTAAAATTTTGTAAATTTGTACAACAAATTTTATCTCACTAATATTAGGAATATATTCTTTGCACATGAAGGCAGCAGTATTTATTAATTCTGCAAAGCAAGTATCATTGCTTAGTACAGATTTGATGCTAAAGAGGAAGAGAGAACTTGCGGCCTAAGAACTCTTCGTACATGACTAAAGGTTTGGGGAACGCCTTGTTTCTTCTCACAGCAAAAAGAAATGGCAAGTTAGAGACTAGAGAACCTGGAGTAGTGAAGTGAAAACACATAAATCTCAACGCCTAGCAGAGAAATGAATTCTGAAATTATTCTGGCAGTGTGGATTCCTGGGGGCACACAGCTCTGAGTTAGGAGAAAGCATCCCACTGTACAGTAAGTTTGGCAGGGAAAGGAATAGGCAGAGGGGTAAGAGTTAATTAAGTAGCAGTTAGTGCAAAGAGCATCCAGTAAAATTGGCTGCTGTTAGTAGGAAAGTCAGTTTGTTTATTCTTGGTTGTGAAAGTAACAGTTTCTTATTGCATTATAATTACACCCCATTCTTTCCAGGGATGATTTTCTGCCCTTCCAGTCTCTCTTCCTTTTCAGTTTCTATCTTCACTTTTTTATCTTTTTTTTCTAATAATGTTTTTATTACTTTATAAATAATACCATTCAAAGTTTCCACTTCCTCTCCTCCTCCCCCTCCAGTCCTAAGAGAGGGCAGGGTACCCTGTCTTGTAGGAAGCCCAAGGCCCTCCCCACCTCCATCCAGGCTTAGGAAGGTATGCATCCAAATAGAATAGGATCCCAAAAAGCCAGCACATGGAGTAGAGACAAATCCCAGTGCCACTGTCATTGGCTTCTCAGTCTGCCTCAATTGTGAGGGTCCAATTTGATCCCATGCTCGTTCTTGAACCTTCGTCTGGTAACAGATGGAGATAGAGACATAACCCACGTCAGAGCACTGGACTAAGCTTCTAAGGTCCAGTTGAAGAGCAGAAGGAGGGAGAATATGAGCAAGGAAGTCAGGACCATGAGGGGTTGGTCCACCCACTGAGACAGTGTGCCTGAGCTAATGTGAGCTATCTTCACTTTTGGCTATAAAATTTTTTCATGCCTTTTATATCTTAATCTCTAAATCAAAAGTAGAATTATAGAAGGGCATGGGTCTCTGTATGTACTTTACAAATAGAAAAATTTTGCAATACTTTCTTAACAATCTATTTAGAGTTTTTTAAAGAAAAGTAATTTTAAAATTAGACTATCTGAAAACCCCTAGGACTCACCAAACATTGTTATTTTAATTGATATATTCAATATTTATTTACTCAGAAAGGAATTTAGAAGCTTTAAATGCAAATTAGATTTTTCAAAAGTTATAAGTGCACAGAACAGATGTAAAATGTATGAAAAATGACATATTCATATGAAATATTGCATAGGAGTCATTCTATTCTAGACACTAAATTGGCAAGGTTTACGCACCTGGGCTCATTTAATCCTCACAGCGCTTTTGACCTATGAACTTTAATGGAGGAGAAGTGAAGCACAGAGGACTGAAACGATGCGTCCAGGGTCTCATAGTTGGAGGTGTTGGCAACAGGGTCTGAATGCAGACATTCTATTCAGAATTCATGCCTATGAAAGCTATACCTACTCACCTCTCTAAACGCTCTCTTACTGGGAAGGGATTGATGTCATTAACCTATGACCTAAAGCATAAGGAGGATTTGGAGGAAGGGCAAATTATTTCAGAGAAATTGAACTTATTTCAGCCAAGAGGATGGGCATCTGAGCAAGGGCCTAAGGAGGAGCAGGTGTGAGTGTGCAGGGCAAAGCACAGCTGGACAGGGTGAGACAGAGGTGTTGTAGAAAGGTCTAGAGTGCATGGCTACAGTGCGGAAGAGTAAACAAAAAGAAGCATGGATGGCGGGGTTCTGAAGCAGGGGTAGGGTGGGGTCAGAACCCATGAAGCTTTCAATAACAGGGTGAGGAATTTTGAATTATTCCCTGAGCAGCCCATTAAGATTCTTTCTGCTGAGATCTGAATATTTGCTAAGACTGTCACAGGATTGGTTGGACTACAGGCCAGAAAGAAACTGAAGGCAAGAAGATTGGTTGGAAACGAGGAGAAGCTGGAGTGCTTCATATTGCAGCCATACATATTTCCTCTTTCTCTTTGTTTCATTCCTTGGTTTTCATTGCAGGCCCCAAACAGCTATAGGGGTGTTTCTGCTCACATCACCATCCAGCTTCTGACTTCAGTGGCTCTCAGACTCTTAGGAGGAAATTAAAATTCTTTCAAACGTTTGGCGAGGCTCAGCACCACAGAATCCCACTAATCCCTGCTGCCATTATCTTGACCCCACTCAAGCCTGCAGACCCTTGCATGTGTGGCCTCTTTCGGTGGATGCTCCTTGCACAGTCCTGTGTCCACCTGCACCTGGATTATTTCTGCCCATCCCTTTTGGCTTTGGCCAGAACAGTCCTTCCTCTATGAGGAAGGAGACTTTCTGTAGGATGCCTCAAGGTCTCTGCTTGTTCAGCACCTGTCTCCTCTAGCAGGGGCAGGCTCTGTCTTGTCTGCTTCTGTGGCACCGAGACTGAATCCTGGCATGCCATAAAGGCCTCGGTCGGAGTATGTTGCATGAAATAAAGCAAACAATGCTATCAGGGGAAAAGGTAGCACTTAATGTAATCGGTGTTGAGAGATCAAGAATTCAGACATTTGCTAGAACAAAGGAAAAAATATCTGACTTAAGAAAACATCTGATTATTCCTTGAGGCAAAGGAAAATAAATATTAAAGACATGTGAAGAGTTTAAGCCTGGGGGACTGGTAGAAGGAGGGTTGTGTTTGAAATGAAGCAGATAGAAGGAAATGATGTATAAGGATGGAATAAACTATGAGATTCCCTATCACACCCTTCGTGACTCAGCTCAGGCTTGGCACCCGTGACACTTCCCACTCCTCCCACAGAACGTCAGACTTCCGTCTTATTTCCACACTATTTACTCCTGTTGAATGTTAAGCTTCCTTCCTTCACTCAATAGCTCTATTTTGAAGTAATTATTTTTGTAACTCAGTTGTTTAACATATCTTCCTTGCTGGAATAATATATACAAGATCATTTAGTTATTTAGTCCGTAATCCATTCTCCTGATGACTCTAAGGGGTAAAGAAGTGACTTTTGCCATGGTGTTGATGACTGCAGACTCACAGTTGAGAAAGAGGGACATAGAAAGCCTCTGTGACAACCTCTACCCCCACAAAATAACAGGCTTGACAGAAAGCCATTAAGGAGAACTCTTAAAACTGTGATAAGGATGCTGAATTGTAGCATCCACAATTGATGGATTCAGGCAGAGGTGCGGGTGGGGAAGGACTCAGTTTTCTTTAAGGGGCTGGACACCAGGAGTTTGAGCATGCTTCACTGAGTTATGGTCAACGCAAATTGGTCTTGTTTTTCTTTTCTTCTTTTTTTGGGGGGTGGGTGGGTAAAGGGACAGCTGATCTGGGAGGACTTGGAAGTGAGTGTACTCATGTGAAATTCACAAATTATCAATAAAACTATTATGAAAAAAATCGCAAGCAATTTTCCGGCACTGTGCTTGGCAATAGTTGGTAACAGATCAATCTGTTACATATAAAAATGATATTGAGGAAAGGAGGTAGCAGTGGGGATGATGTGCAAACTTGCTCTTTAATAAGTGGAGAACAAATTGCCTATGGGAAATTCAGATTTAGGTCTTGCTAGTTGGCATGGCTTTATAAAGAGAAAAGCACACCCAAAATGGGTCTCTAAATCTTGTTGTCTTATGACATGTTAAACTTTACATACTAACATATAACTTAACAAAATAACTATGAAGCATAGCACCCTGGTCCAACCATAAATTAATAACATTCAATAACAGACCTTTGTAGAAAAGAATAAAGGAAAATTAATCCATCAAGCTGAAGGACTTATGAATGATATTCCATGACATAAAACTGACAGCAGCTATGCTCATGGGTAAAATTATGATAGTAATGGAACTTCTATGGCCTCAATTTTAAAAATTCCATTTTGAAATTATTGTCATTGTAAAAGTATTAAGAGGTGGGACCTTCAAGAAATTACTAGGCTGTGAGTCTTGCCCTCATGGATAGATTAGGGTCATAAGGCAGCAGTGGGGTTATTTTTGAAATGGACTCTTGATAATAATAAGTTCAGCTGGTTTTCCTCTGTCTTGCTATTCCTTGCCCTTCTGTGATGGTCCTTATTTAGCACCTGTCTCAGGTTTGGTCACGTGATTCTTCCCACCACCCACAAGACTAAGCTGGGCTTTGTGTTATTCTCATGCCCTTTGTTCTCACTGGATGCTGGTTATGCTCTCATTGGGGGCTTTGTTTCCAGCATGCAAGTCTACGAGCAAAATAAATTTCTCTTGCTAATAATTGGCCAGTCTATGGTGTCCTGTTATAAGAGCAGAAAATGGACTCAGACATGCCACATATTGATCTCAATGCTATGCTCATATTGATCTCATATCACCCAGGTTTTTGGGTCCAAGTAAACTTCACCATCTTTATTTTAAGGGAGAAGAGATCACATGTTAAAGATGGAAAGAGGTAATTTGCTTCATATTATCCAAATCATCACTTTTTGAATCAGAATCCATAGAAAGTTCCTTTATTGGAAGACAAGCTGAAGGTAGAGTTCCAACTGTCTCCACTCTTTTCCAAACGCTAGAGGATCGTAAGAGTTGTAAAGATACATTGAATATGTGCGGAGCATGATGGAACTGTCCACTCCATCAATGAGTAATCCAAATGCTGAAGATTACATGCAATTTCTGTATAAATGGACACAGTCTAGATGATATAGACAATATAAGATAAAATATCCTAGGTTGAGGGGCTTGTGTGAGAGAAAAAGAGGCATACTCAGGATCAGCAGCTGAAGGTGTCACACAAACTCTCTGATTCCTTCAACATGGTCCCTAGAAAGCTCACACAGTTTGTTTGGAGGTTTACTTCCTCCACCATCTTTGAAAAAAATACCTTAAGTGTGAAGGGCTAACCCTCCTCTTTGAAGGTGTTGGTTTCTAACCATGGGCATGTTCTCTAAACACTTAGAAAACCTATCATCTGATCTTACTGGTGGAACTGAACACTTTGGGCACTAATTTTTTAATTCTTTCAAAAAAATATTACATAGTGGCAAGAATATTCCATGACTTCCCCTTGTGTTCCAGTAAACCTACACAGGTAATTACCCTGTTTCTTCAGTTATGACATGTTTCTATGTTTAGTGCTAGGAATTGAACCCAGGACATTAAACATGCAAGGATTCTACTACCAAGAAATCCTCAGCCCTTTGGTATCAGAGGCAGGTTCTCCCTGTATAGTTTTGGTGGCCTGGAACTTATTCCATAGCTCAAGATGGCCTGAACTTGAGATTCTCCTGCCTCCTACCTCCTACATGCTGAGATGACAGCATCTAATAATACGACTTTAAAGTGTATGGCTTAAAGTCTGTTGAGTTACAATCCTTCTTAGATACTGAAAACAGCTAATTGTATGAAAAAAGAGAACCAGAAAGAAAAAGAATATTTATGAGGCCTCTCAAATAGTCACAAAATAGAAGAATGGTTTTCAATAGAATATGTATTTTTAAAGGAAAGTCACAACTTTAGGAACAGAAACAAGGTTCGTGTTGGCCCAGCAGACAAAATCCCTGGTGCATTTCAAAAAGCATTGCATAGAGGTACGTTGGTCAGAAGGCAGCCTGGGCAGACAGCCTGCCTGGAGCTTTGAGGGGTAGCTCTGTGATGCTCATGTTCTAGCTGAGCATTAGTGGTAATGCTTTCCTAATTAGCAACCAAGTGTCAGCTGTTTCAGTTCAGAGACGCAGGTTGAGAAGTAAACCACTTTTGTGGGTGAGTGAAGTGTTACGTGCTTTGGGGTTTCGGTTAGCAGGAGTTGTGAAGACAGTTTTGTTTATAACAACATTACTTGTTAATAGGAGGTATGATAATGGTCATTAATTTTAAATTAATTATTTAAAGTATCATCCAAACTTCAAAAAAATAAAATATAAAGTACCCAATGCATCTTTGTATTTATACAAGGAGCATATATATGACAGGGACCATTAATATTGACTACATGCCCACACAGCCATGGGCTATAGCTTATTATTTTGTACTTGGCCCCTATTACTCCAAAATTACAAACAGGACTAAATGGTCTAAAATATAAAACAGAGAGATAACTTTAAAAATTACAAAATACTTGAAGGTCACTGTGTCAGCACATACAATACACCTGGTAAGTCCTTTAAAAATCCCCCAATATCCGTGAAAATACAAAACAAAATTAAAAACTAAAGATAAAGATAACAGGATGTGGAGCCTTAGTAGTGACTGCTTGCTGCTTGATAGGTGTGTCTAATTAAGAAGTACCATCTAAATGGGGTCTAACCTTCAACGGGGTCTAACCTTCAGTGGGGTCTACTCTTCAGGAGGATCTAACCCTGAGACCCAAAGATTTTTATAAGATAAACAGCTTCAAACTCCTTGGTCACATCCAACTCCACTGAAATGTTTCTCCATCAGTCAGCGTGGGAACTTCCGTCCAGGACTTCCCAACCTCATCAACTTCTCCTCTCCCAGAAGATTCAAGAACCAGAGTGCCAAGAGGCAGAGAAAAGAGCACAGAAAAGTCAGGGGAGCCATGTGCTGGGGTGAGCGGTGGGAAGGACAAGCCTCCTTCCGGGGTCCAGTCTCCTCGTTTTCGGTTCCCACAGCAAAAGGCTCTTCATGGAAACAGCCCAGCCTGACAAACAGAACAAACACACAAACACATCCCTAAAAAGTGATTGTTTTGAGAATTCACAGCCTCAGATTCCGGGATCAAAAGAAATGTTTTTATCAAAAATAAATTGTGGTGCACAGTTTATGAAAGAGTCACCCCATCCTTCCCGATCATGTTCTCACAATATGTTTAAGCACAGAAAAGCTTTCTGGAGATACATTTAGTAGGGGGAGAAAAAAGCCAGTTAACAATACACATGAACTACCTGATGTATCACTAGACATTCTTAGAATTTATGTGCATGTGTGTCTACAGATCTATATCTAAGCATGGGAATGAAAGTATATTTGACTATTACCCTAAAGATATTTTATTCTAAGAAACAAAGCAAAAAGGGGAGCAAGCATAAGTGCTCCACAGAGACTATATTTTATTATTTATTCCTCTTAAGAATTTTACCATAAGACTATGCATTTCTTTTTCAATTTTTTAAATTTTTAAACAATCTTATTTTACATACCAATCCCTGTTTCTTTCCCCTCCAGCCCTCCCCTAGCATCTCCCCACCCCACCCCCATCCACTCCTCAGAGAGGGTGAGGCCTCCCATGGGGAGTCAACAAAGTTTGTCACATCACTTACTTATGCATTTCTTAGTTACCAAAAATGGTTAATAAAAGCCTGCAACTTTGACTCTGCTGCCTAGGTTCCCTTAAGATGCTCTTACATGCTAACTGCCATAACTCAGAGAGAAATACCCACTAGACAGGAAGATAGCAAATCGAGGATCAAAGTTTATAATGACCTTTTTAAATATGAAAACTTGATAATTGGGAAAATGGCAAGGTGGACATTTGTTTAAAGTGAGAGTAAATGTATACCAAGATGATCCTGTTTGCTTCCAACTTCCAGGAGGTTCTGTGTATGCTTTGTTTGGGTTCACCTAGTTATTCGGCTTCTCTGGGCTTGTGAGCTAAGTGCTTAGTGACCTTTATTTTATAGCTAGGGTCCACTAATGAGTGAGTACATACCATAATCATCTTTCTGGGTTTGGGTTACCTCACTCAGGATAGCGTTTTCTAT
>PVIU01032464.1:0-13540 GCA_004026605.1 Ondatra zibethicus | reverse complement strand
TTTTTTTTTTGTATTCTTTTAGAATATCTGAATCCTGTGGAAGAAAACCCTTTTGTGTCACGGAGAAAAAATGGAGACCTTCAAGCTTTAGATAACCCAGAATATCACAGCGCTTCCAGCGGTCCACCCAAGGCCGAGGATGAGTATGTGAATGAGCCACTCTATCTCAACACCTTCGCCAACGCCTTGGGGAATGCGGAGTACCTGAAGAACAGCGTACTGTCTGTGCCCGAGAAAGCCAAGAAAGCATTCGACAACCCCGACTACTGGAACCACAGCCTGCCACCACGGAGCACCCTTCAGCACCCAGACTACCTGCAGGAATACAGCACAAAATATTTTTATAAACAGAACGGACGGATCCGCCCTATTGTGGCAGAGAATCCTGAGTACCTCTCTGAGTTCTCGCTGAAGCCAGGCACTATGCTGCCCCCTCCGCCCTACAGACACCGGAATACTGTGGTGTGAGCTCAGCTGGGGTCTTTGGAGGAGAGACAAGCCCACTCCATCCCCCTTCCCGCCCCCTAACTTCCTCTTCTTTCTCTGGTGGTCTTCCTTCTCCCAAGGCCAGTAGTTTTGACACTTCCTAATGGAAGATATAGAGCCGCAATGATAGTTCTATGCTTACCTAACTTGAACATTAGAAGGAAAGACTGAAGGAGAAAGAGAGGAGGACACACACTGTTTCTTCGTTTCTTCATATGGATTGGTCAGCAGAGTGTCAGAGCTAGAGAAAGCCTAGGATATATAGGGTAATATTGCCTGCTAAGAGTCCCAGCTTCGTTCCCTTTGCACTCTTTCTCTCTCTGCCTTCTTCCTTCCCTTTCTTCTATCAATGCAGGTGATTGAAAGCCCAGACTCAATTCTCATCTGCAACCATAGACTTGTGCATATTCAGCATCTCTAAACTCATGTGAAAGCTTCCATTAGAACAAAAGGGTAAACATTTGGATGCCACTTGATAGCAACTGAGATTGAGGAGCCAATTTCTTTCTCAAATAGCTTCTTTCCTGGCAAGTAAGAATGTCCAACCCAGCTTTCATAATTTTTAAATCTCCATTATAGTTATAACTAGTAATTATGTTTAGAAGGCCTCTCTGGTGTTCTCATTTTGGTTTGCTTTGGCCTGTTCCTTTATATTAATTTCTCCCCTATTTTTGGCTATAGTTTCTAGTTGCAAAGATATTTACATAAAAGCTTCTTGACAGAGTTAAAACACACACACACAAATTATATAATATAGAGGCCAAGATACTAGTAAAAATAGCATCAAATCTAGGTTTCCTGTTTCACCCTACTGAATTTATATTTCCCTCTCATTTTTCATTCTTTAGCATTTTATTCTTCACCATAAATGACTGTCTTTGATGGGCAGTGGTAATCTTAAGAGTAGAAGGGATGCTAAGAAACAGTTCTGTGTGGTTCAAAAAAACTACTGATACTTTCAGGGGTGGTCCCATAGGGATCCATGCAGTGGAAGAAACACTGGATTGGGTACGTCTACATGGATAGTACTCAGAAATGTAGTTTGCACTTATGCTCTAACTTGATTTGCTCTTTTTTCTGAACTCCTCTTTGGATTTTGAATGAAGCAATATGGAAGCAACCAGCAGATTAACTAATTTAAGTACATTTTTTAAAGGATCTAAGATAAATACAGACTGTGGAAATGCCAAACAAGCCAACTAGGACTTTGGAACAGTACCCAGGGATTGTGGTGAGAGGGCCAGCACATTATCTTCATACTACATGACATTTGCTGTGTGAGGAAGTATGTTAAGTTTGTACTCTCTGTGTGAAGGAATGCAAGTTACGGTCTGGCTTGAATTCCATGAAATTTCTAGTATGAAACTCTGTTTATATTGAGTAGAGGGTAGCTTTACTCTTCACACCTAAGTTGCTATGATTAAAAATAAACCATAAACATTTGAAGCATATGAACAGTTCCACCATTAAGTTAAAGGTTGTAAATAAACATGAAAACCCTTCTCATGGAGTCATTTTATTACCCAGTACATCACTCATGTACTAAGTTATGTCATGATTCTCCATACACTACCATCAGATGTCCTGGTTGTAGAACCATCTCTTTTAGGTTTCATTTTAAATAACACCCGTGACATTAAGATGAATGACGGGGAAAATTACAAATGAATCTCTAGTAAATAGGGAAGTTTAATACATTGCTCTTTTCTACAAAATTATTCTCCAAGACATTTAGACTTTTGAATGTTTCTTTCTACTATTATTTTACTAAGAAAAAAAATTAGACTCACTAGCCTAAAATGTTTAATTAGATTAAGAATCTTTTGGTAAGACAGCGAGTACTTAAGAGAGAAAAGGTTTTAAGGATGTTTGTGTTCCCACCTATTTCAGAAATATAAATCCATCCATCCAAATCTAGATTTATTCAATAGATATGAGTTTAAAGTCTACTAAAAAGGGGGAAGCAGTCAGATTAATGAAAAGTAATCTCTCACTTCAAATTTTAAGTTTACATTTATTTGCAGTGACATTCTTATTTCTCCAAGAGTCAAAGAACCAGGTCACATTAACTATTTGTAAATGACATCACAGAAAGGATTTCGATAAACGTTCTGAAAACTCATTAGGATGTAAGTAAAGATCTTCAAACTACTGAAGATGACAAACACAACCACTTCTATGTTCTTATCCAGACACAGACTGGACCAGAAAAACATCGTATCACTGGCAAACTGACATAGCTGGAGTCTTACTGTAAAACCAGCAGCAAGAGGTGATCTTTGGCCAAAACCCTTAAATGTGTTAGTCTTGGCCTCTTCTTAAGCTAAGAGAAGTGAAGCAAACTGAAAGTGGGAGGTAGAGACAGGAGAAGGGTTTATGACATCTTGCCTATGAAGTCTTCACCATGAATTTACTCAAGATAAAGACACAGCATAATACAAGGGCCCCAACTTTAAAGCCCAAAGTTCCCCCAACCCAACTCAGAAGCATCTATAAGAAAAGGGACCTTATATAGGTCCCTATCACCTTTGAAGAGTTGAAAGTAAGCCTCTGTTACTAGGTAAATCTATGCCTACCCATTACTGGCAGCGCCCTTGGACTGCTATAATGATCTTTATCGTCATTTATCGTATTTGTATGGCTTCTATTGAGAAGAAAAGGTTCTCAATAGGTTCTATTGAGAAGAAAACAGAACCTTTTAATTTGGTAAAAGGAACAAGATCATCTCTGAACTGTTAAAGTAATGGAAACAGAGTTAATGCTATCTCTTTCCTCCTTAAAAGCACAAGATGCGCAGGTCCCCCTGGGGATAGATGCAGGTGAAACTGAGAATGACCACAAATGCTATTTTATCATTCCTTCTTAGGACTTATTTGTTTAAGTTTTGACCATCTACGGGGAAATTTTTCAAGAGTTGTTTAAAGGGACAACATGCAGGGATAGCAGGGAGGCTTTCATTTACACAGGAGATAACTTGTTTAACCCAGTAAACTGGCATCAAATGTTGCTGGTTAAAGCCTACAAATTGCTGTGGAACATCAGGTGCTAGTTATCACCAGCACCAATTAAAATATGCAGAATCAATTTGTAAAGTTAATGTTAAAATTAAGCTTGCTATATTGTGTAAATTATCAAATTGTAATGATCATGCTTATCTCGAGAAATCCAATTTTCAGGCAGGGTATTTGTTTGTTTGTTTGTTTTTGGTAAAATAGTCATTTAAAGAAGTCATTCTTAAACAGAGGAGAAAAGATGTTCTCTAAGTCAGGAGAGGGCCAGAGTCCTAGAATGCCTGCCACTCAAGCAAGGTTGAGATAACAAACTATTCCTGGTTTTCTGAATTTCATTAGTAGCACATCTTAGGATGTGGTTCTTTCTCTCTAGACGCATTCTTGAAACAGTGTGAAAACAGAGCAAATTTCAAACTATTAAAAACACAAAACTAAAGGTCAAAGACTTACTAAGAGACCTAGTTTTGTAAGTCAGGAAGAATGACTGACTGACTCTAACACGAAAGAAGAAATGGGGAGCAGCTTCCAAGTGAGTCATTGTCATGTGCTATGCCTATGAGAAGGTGCATATTGTCCATGGTGGGAAAAGAACAGGAGGAGGACATGAGGCTTTGACGATGGTAGTTGGTAGATGATCAGTGTGCTTCCCGAAGTGTCAAAACTAGAAAGAAAAAAACAAGTTTTTATGCCTGACACAGAATAATGTAAATACAAGATTCTTTTGAACAGTCTAACCTTTATTTAAAAATGGGAATTCTTTGTCCATCTTTAATTCTTGATTTTTCAACTAGTACATGTAGTTCACAAGGTAATAAAAAAAGATGACCACTAAAGCATGTGTATAACTGGATACAATCATGACAATGCCATAAGATGTAGAATTAGTTATGTCATCAAATGTTAAATGCTTTTAGTATTAAGAAGAAATCAGACTAGAAAATTAACCATACAGTATAAAATAACAAAATAAAATTCAGGGTATGAATGTGTAGGGTGGGTTTTGCATAGTAAATAAAACTAAGTTTGCCATTTGAAATGGATGTTGGTTGGGTGTAGCAGATAGTAGACATAGTGTGGTTTCAATTGTAATAACTTGCTTTACAGCACTATGGTCCATTTTTCTCTTGTTCTCCTATTCCTTCATCACATTTTAAGTGTGTTAAGTATAAAGAGGATACAGAAAGGGCTTGCTTTGTAGACATCAAATTGAAGTTCTTTAACAGGAAAATAAACCACATGTGAGGCTAAGAGAGCTTCCAAATGAGTAAAGCAAATGAAAAGGGTATGGATTACCTTTTGCTGATGCAAACCAAATAACAAAATGAGTTATCATTTAGAAAGCAAACACAGCACATTTAATTTGTAACAGGTCTGTTCTTTTCCCACCCTACCTTCTTGCCTACATAATTAATATGGAGCCCATTACCAATTTTTTCCTTCTTTTTTGATAAATAGATGATAAAGCAAGAATTTTAAACTACTAAATAGGTGTTCTTTTGAACTCTAGATTTTTAGCTGTTGTCTCATTCTGAGGCAAATGAGAAATCCAAAAGCATAGCTACTACCAGTTAGAAAGTCAGACAAGTCAACTTCTACTGCATATATGTATATAGAGCGATTCCAGTCCTGCGTGCCTCTCTGGGGCTGATGGATAGTCTTGTAAAGACATGCCAAGGCATGTGGATGTCTCCTGCTGACCATCTGCTGGAGAGCAAATTACATGTGAAAATGAGTGGGAATCAGGCATAATTTTAAAAGCTCATTGACAGTTGAGATCTCCTTCTTTTTGACACTAAAATGAGGCCAGCATTTACATGTCTGAACAGAATCAACACAATATTTTGAACCTCAGATATGACTTTGAAGGAGCTCTTTCTGCTGTGATGAACACAAAGATGGTGGCCATTGTATGGGATAAGGTGTCCTTGCATTTGTATGTATACTACCTTCTAACATCAGGGGCTCCTTTGTTCCTTTTATCAAATGAAAACATTGTAAAATAGCAAGAATTTGAGACTCTTGCTGATCAAGTCCCAGTGATTGGGTAGACAACAGTAAGTTTCTCTTGCAGACCCCTGCCTCACCTCACTTCTGGCCTAGAGAACATTCACATGCCTCCCACGGATGAAAATTTTTTGAAAGTCAGCTTTGCAAGCAAGTGACCACCTTGTCAGAAACAGAAAATTTTATTTCCTTCTAAGCCTTAGAGAAAAATGGCACCTTTGCTTTCTCATGCCCACCTGCACACTGCCTTTCTCCCTTTGATTTTCTATTACTAGTTCAAAGTGTCTTTCCCAAGGCTGTCGCTTTCTTAAGCCATAGTGGTTCTATAAAGACCCACATACTCTTCTGTGAAATACTGACCTAGCCTTTGCCCTCAAATGCCTGATTTTCCCACTAAAATATTCAACCATGCTAGATGGTATTTAAATTACTTCTCAAACAAAAGACAGCACAAAAATTATTTAGGATAAAAAAATTGTTTTTCCATGCTGATTGATTCTCTCACTGTGGACTTCTCTGTAGGAATTTGAGGTAAGTTAGCTCTGTAATGAATCTTGAGACTCACATTGTGTGTACATGCACTTCTAGATCTCGCATTTACTCTTTCCATGAAAACTATATACAGTAGATATAGTTTTTATGTATATATGTATAAAACTAAGTTATTGCTGCCAACTAACTTATTTACTTTGATTACCTTATTTTATTCCTGATTATAAATATTTTACAGCTGCTAGATCTTCTTTTCCAAATGAAGAGTTTTATTGTCACAAAAGTAGAGGCAATTCACCTTTAAGAACCTCCTCTTACTTTGGTTGAACATCTATCCATCTAAAAAATTTATAATAAGCACCGTTTCACTGTAATGAAAGTCCATGCTAACTGACAGAATTCTACTGTCTATACAAGGAAATTTTTCTTTTAATGCTTTAGTGTGTTTTCCCCCATGTCATGAACAAAGTGTTTATATTTGTATAGATACACAAATACAGGAAAATAAGGTTTCATACCTATAGGCAGTAGTTCAATTTGTCCAAACCACTTCGTCTTTATTGCTATTTTTATCTCTGATGTGTTGATGTTTCCCCAGGCCTGTTGCCCATTTGAAGAATAGCAAACCACACCTATCTATTGACATAAGCCTGACCTTCAAGTTTCATCTCCAGTGTTTTTCAGTTAATGGAGGGGTTGTACCATTTTCCTTAATGTGAGAGTCATATCCCTGTATAGTTCTGGATCTCTCAGGGGCTGGGAGTGGGGAGTGAGAGAACAGCAACCATAGCACTCCAAGAACCCTTTTGGAGTTATTTCAGTAATCAGCTATGAAAGTAATTTTCTAAATGTAGATATATGTAAGTCGTTCTTTTAAAGTAAGGTACTTTGAAATATGTAGCATAAACTGGTACTGCTGTTAAATGGGTCGACTATTAAACTGAGCAGCTGTGCAAGGCCAGCTAACTTTGAATGCACACCTTACTTGCCGACTTGTGTCCACCTCATCATGTGAGCACTAAGGCTGCATCACTGCACACTGGGAGTGCAATTTCACATCCTCTGGCTGCTTGGTCAACCTTGTTCTGAGTATCATTAGAACAAGATCAAATGTAAATGAGATTCATGTTCAAGACGATTCATGGCACATACATGAAACTAGGTCACATTAAGTCTCTCAAAATTCATCTCCTGCACACAACAGTAGTTGACTAAGAGAGTTTGGGTGATAAAGGAGACAATTTGCAGAAGGGCAGAGCTGCATTCATTTCCTTATGTTCTTGACTTGTAAACAGAAAATGAGCCCTCTTTCGTCTGAAGCATCATCAAAGGACAGGGCCGAGAAAATAACTCGCTGGTAGCCATTGATGTTTCATTTAAATCCCAGCATTCAAAGTTAGCAGCCTTTTTGAAATAAACAAACAAAATATACTACTGTATGTTTGAAAATGTGAATAGTATTTTTATAGCTTGTTAAAGACATGGCTAGCTGCATTTGTAAATAAGGATAATGTTGCTTTGATTTTCTTCTGTGAACATCTTTATTTGGAACATAATTGTCTTTAGGGTTGATTTGTATATAAGTAATTGGCTTGTGATTGTTTCTCTTTTGGTTGGAAGGTATCATTTTGACATTTTCTGTGATTCTGTGTTCAGCACTATTGTGATGTGTCTAACCTCTGCACTCGCTTACACAATAGGATATGCCGATTGTGTGTGGTGACATGTTATTTTCATTTTTTCTATGTTATCTATGAAGGATTGTGCATTTAACACATACTAACTTTTTTAATGTTAGGTATATTTTTAGTATAATTTTCCTATTCTTTCTTCTCCTCCAACCCATCAACCTCTTCTCCCTCCTTTCCCTGTTTTCTGTTGTTATTGAGGATGAGGGAAAAACTGTATTTTAAATTGATGTAATTAGGCTTTTTTTGAGTTAGTTCTCAAGGATCCTCTTTTGACTCTTGGGAAAGAATTGTGCCTGCACAAGGCACATATAGAATGCGACTGCTTTGCCTCATTCCATACTGATCATCCCAGCTGAACAATTTGAAAACTGTTCTGCCTTTTTGTTACATGAATCTGTCAGAAATATATTTTTAATTTAATATAAATGAAATTCAATAAAATACGAAACAAATGTTCTTTCTGTGCTGGAACTTTTTAATAAGAAAAGAATCAGTTGGGGGAGAGACAGGTTTGTTCTGCGTTTAATAACCTGTAGTAGAAGAGGCTGCTCATTTGTTCCCGTCTGCTTAGACCTGAAATAATCACACAGAAACTATATTATTTAAATCACTGCTTGGACAATCACTTAAGCGTATTGGTTAACCCATTTCTATTATTTTATATTTTACCATAAGGCTTGTGGACTACCGGCAAGTTTCCAGCTGGCAGCTTGCGTCTTTTCTCTCTGATGGTTCCATGACTCTGCCTTCTTTCTCCCAGCATTCAGTTTAGTTTCCTAGCTCTACTCTGCCCTATCACAGGGAAAGCCAGCTTTTTTATTCATTAACCCATAGAAGCAACACATATACAGAAGGAATTCCCACACCAGCAACCTGAAGATGTGAAAATGGATTTATTTCTGTCCATGTTTAGAAATCTCATTGATTATTCTTCACAGGCCTCCGCTGGTCAAACTCTGTTGTGTTCCCTGTGCTTTTACCATCTAGGCATGCACCTACTGACTCATCAGCACAGGCTGTGTTCAATTAACTGTGATTGGTTTGTTTCATTGGGAATAAAAGAAATATAAAATACTTTGTAGGTGGAATTCAAATAGCATTTGTTTCCTTTTGCCTTCATTGCAGTTCTAACTGTGGAGTCAAAACAATGGAACTCTGGGATATCAGACACTTACAACTCTTTATTACCTCTTTTCAATTTAAGTTTTAATATTAATCCTTCCTGTCTACAAAGTGTAAAAATTTCACAGTTTCAATAATTTCTCATTAGAAGTCTATTATTATTTCAAATTGCTATACTTATGTGATTATGCAACTTTATCTCAACTAAATCAAGAAATAACAACAAAAATCTAACACAATTTATTACAGAAATTTTACTTGAGCATGTTCAGTTCTGACCCTTTGAATATTATTTTAATAAAGCCTTTTTCTGTTTATGTAGACATACATACATACCCTCATAACCACCCTTGGATGTTTTGACCTTTTCATCTGAATCAATCACTGTCAGTTAAGTCTGTTGAAGGTGAACTATGTCAGGACACTGTGCATTTAGGGCATGGATAGACTGAAGAAAGTAAGAGAACAACTTCTTTCTTTTGCTATAGGGTATAATTGAAATTTCCAGTAGTACCATGTTAGTTTATATCACTTCTAACATTTATCAAATTATTAAGCCTTATATAATATATAATTTTATTCTCCATATATTGACTCAATTGACTTGCTATACTCATTTGAAATAAAAATTGTTGAGACATTCCTGGTGATTCATATAAGAAAAATAAAATTTAAAAAAATCTAGATTCATGCAACTATTATAATAGGTGCTACCCCAGAAGTCACATTTTCTGTCTTAGGCTTGTTTCTTTCCTCTGATGGTTAATCAGTTCTCTTATTTTTCCACTTCCTCCTGAGCTCCTGCTCAGTAAGAGCTTCTTTCTAATAGGTGCCTGCTTTATGGTCAAGCACTGACTCCAGCTACCAATGATCTTTGCTAGTTTCTTAACAACTGCTCTTCAAATGCAACTAAATGTTAGCTCCTTATTTATAATGGAGATCTCCTTATTTATAATGGAGAATTAGATTCTTTTCATTCAAGAAGCAAATGTCATATAGTGTTATGTAAAAAGCATCCAAAACATAATCACGTGGAGAGCCCACTGTCTGCACAAAGTGTTATAAACACAACTTGTAAAGTTACCGCCTGTGCCATTTCATATATCAAAGAATATTGCAAATAGGTACATGTTTTCTGGCAAAGCTAATTCATGACTCTATAATAATAGAGATGATACTAATTTATAAAGAAGTTGATGCATTTTCTAGGGTTTACAATCTGTAAAATGGTCAGTGGAAACTTCTAGAATGTAGCATAAGATCTGTTCTAGATTCAGTGTTAATCATTTAAAAGCATGACAATGAAGGTTGGAGGTTTAGACCATGGAATTCTGAGAAGAATCATAACATCAAAACCAAACTTAGCTATGGAAGAATTTCTAAGCCATTTCATCTCCAAACTGAGGTTTTAATCTCAAAACAATTAGTAGAAAGGAACTATGGTGATGTTACAGAAGGAAAAATCATGGATAAATTGTAAGATATTGGAAATACACTGGAAGTTAGAGGCTATAGTTAATATAAAAATTCAAACTTCCACTGTTCTTACATACTTTAAATTTAAAAGTCATGGTTTACACCTACTTAACTTTAAAGCCCTATGGTGAGCTAATGCACAATATGCATACAAAAATATGTAAAAATTATAGAGAATAAATTATATAAAATATTTAAAGGTGCATTTTTATATCATAAAACATCGTGTAAAAACTTTATTCTCAAGCTCTCTCATCACCAGCCTCAAGATGTATATCATACTTCAAGTTGTACTCATAAAATTGTATGTTTAACAGGTGCATAGTTAGTTAATTATATTTCTCTCCCTAGTACCATCAAGCTGCATGGTGAACCATGGGGAGCAAAGTCACTAGACAGCCATCTTAAGATTAGAAACAGAAGACTGTCACCCAGATAGCAGTTTTAAAGCTATAAACAGAACAATTCACCACAAGACAGCAATCAGGAGACTGTGAACCAAACGGCACACTGGGGATGTGTGATGTGCATGTGCCTGCTCTTGTAAGTTACCCATAGGTCTTTAAAATAAATGCAGCCATTTGAAGACTATTTGACCCTTTTTTACTTCCTTACCACTCCACAATAACTAGAGTCCTACAACAGCGGATGATCAAAGATCTCTGCCTCTTTGACAACAAAATCTTCCAAGCATGAAAGTTATATTCATGACTGAGTCCTGTCGCAAGAAGCACACACATGTCAAAGATGTCCTGAAGAGGAAGACTTCATACTTTAGCTTAGTCACCTTACATGGCCCTTCAATGTTATTGTCTATTTATTCCAGGAGTTATTTAGTGTAAAATCATTATTATGCTTGTGTGCAGTTGCAGGAGCCACCACTATGACTACATGTAATTAACAGAAACTGGTTGGTGCTTTCACAAGATGGCTGTCTGTTAAAATCCTTGTATGTATTGCCTTCTTCAACGTTTCCTGTAATCCTATTGCTTATGTGCTACTACCTTGCCCTTGTCACTTCTTGAAGAAAGTTAAAAAAAGTTATTATACACGAGAAGTGTCATAGCTAAGATACACTTTAACCTTTTGTGTATTTTATTAGTATTCGTATTCTATCCCTTATGAAATAACATATTTATCCTACATATTAATATTGGAATCGTCTCCAGGTTGTGATTTTTCTTCACACTTTTAAGTTGAGGTATGCAATGAATACAACCACATGTGTTTCTGAAAAAAAAATATGTCTTTTATAAATTACTAGATTAGTTAGCAGTAGAAGACATGAGCTGAAAAATATAAGATTTTTCTTGAATTGTATTCCACTGAATTTGAAGCATCCTCCTCGCTGCCTCAGAGTTGCACATTCTGTAGCCTATGGTTTTAAGAATTTACAAGGTTCTGTGGTGATGATAAATTTACCTTGAAGCATCATTGGTTTAATGAAAAAGCTTGTTTTCTGCATGACCTCACGGTTCTTCTAAAACTTACCTTAGAAAGCCATGTATCTCATCCTGCAGCCCACCCGTCTAAACATTACCAAATGATAACTATAATAGAAGGAGAATTCTGGGAGCTCCGAGAGGGTCTTTCTGTTGTCTCTGACAAGGAATGACACTTCACTCTGTTCATAGTCTCTTGGTGGAAACTACACACCTGGTACTGTTCAAGATCAAAGTCCTGGCTGCAGCTAGATGCAGCTAGATACTGAGTGAACATGGATTTGCCTGACATGTGGCTGTTGTAGCAATGACAATGAAGGGGCAATCTGGTCTTTGCAGGGAGCTAAAGATGCCATCTGTTAGAACACACAACAGCTCTGCATATTGGTGATTATCACTACTTTATTCTGTATTCCTCTGGGATATTGAAAACCACATCTGACTACCAGACATATGATCTAATGCACCTTCCACTCATATTCTCAACATAGGATTGTGGTACTCAAGGTAGCCTGCCAGATCCTAAACTTCTAAAGGACACAGAAAAAAATTTCCACTTGCAATGCTTCTGGACTCTGAAAATTTGATCAGGTGACTCCTTATCAGCCTCATTCTAGTTCAAAACCAGATGAAATTCCTGAGGCTATGTCTGTCTCAAGGGTCCAATAGAAGATGGGAAATAAGAGCCAGCAAGATATCTTAAAAGTTAAAGGGCCTTGTCAGCAAGCCTGACAGTCTGGGTTCAATCTTTGAAGAAGAATAATAACTCCTCAAGTTGTACTCTAACTTCCACATGAGTTCTGTAGCATGAGCATCTCCCAACATACATGATAAACAAAATACAATAAAAAATGTAAGCTAGAAACAGTTGACACAGAGAAAAGTACCCAGTAATGGAAGTCCCTCATAAGACCCTGTCGTTTCCCTTGTCATCATCATAATTTCTTCTCAGATCAGAAGATCTTGTTTGTTGGAAAATGGAATTGGTGTAGGAAAATGAATATTTTTGAAGAATGCTAATAATAAAATTGCCATTTTCCCAAACAAAATTCAGTCATCCTTTTTTTCTTTTCTAGTTCTATTTTTCATTATGTCATGAAGTTCTTCCATGTTGTCACAGGAAATTGGGAGGGTGAAGAACAGCGATTCATAAGGCAGCACGATAAGCATATCACATGGGTTTAGTCATCCAATCCAATCTTTAGAAATAGTGAGGAAAGAGCTGTCATCTAACACACATCCCATTCTGACCACTGCATAAACCAGTAAGAGCACCTGGGTGGAGGAAAGGACTGTTGCTTTGTAATAAAACTCTGAAGAGAATGTTGTGCAGGGCAGGAGGGTGCCCTTCTGGGAGAAGATTGGTGAGAAGCCAGAACGGCCAATGGCAACTTTTATATAGCAATCTGGGTGGAGATAATTGCATCTAAAGGGTGTCTCATTGATGGAGTATCCCATCTTTCCCTGGATATTTGGCAGTTAAGGCCTCTGGCAATGGAGATGTATATGGAGTAAGCCTGTAGCATATGAACACCATTGGAGGAGGACTGTGGTATAGGCTCAGCAAGCAGCCACCAGCAGCAATAGTCCCACACTTTGACTTCTTTCCATTCATGTCCTCTGGTTGTCCATGCTTGTGGCAGTGCCCATACTCACAGTTCTTAGCCTGGGGCTTTCTCTGCTGCTATCCCTGAATTCAGAATGTACATCTCTACACTGGTTGTGTCAATCTCTGGTTCACAACAGTAAGCTCTACTTTGTATGTCCTTCAGCTGGAGATGTTGAAGCACAAAGTCACAACTCTGGAGAGAAACTA
>PVIU01032463.1:0-13542 GCA_004026605.1 Ondatra zibethicus | reverse complement strand
AAAATTCTTCAAAGACCTCGAAAGAACAATACTCAACTTCATTTGGAAAAGCAAAAAACCCAGGATAGCCAAAACAATCCTGGGCAACAAAAGAACATCTGGAGGCATCACAATCCCTGACTTCAAACTCTACTACAGAGCTACAGTACTGAAAACAGCCTGGTACTGGCATAAGAACAGACAGGAGGACCAATGGAACGGAATAGAAGACCCGGATATCAATCCACACATCTTCGAACACCTGATATTTGATAAAGAAGCAAAAAACATCAAATGGAAAAAAGAAAGCAAATTCAACAAGTGGTGCTGGCATAACTGGATATCAACACGTAGAAAAATGAAAATAGACCCATATCTATCACCTTGTACAAAACTCAAGTCCAAATGGATCAAAGACCTCAACATAAAGCCAGCCACACTGAACCTTATAGAAGAGAAGAAAGTGGGAAGTACGCTTGAACGCATTGGCACAGGGAACCACTTCCTAAATAGAACCCCAGCAGCACAGACACTGAGAGAAACAATTCATAAATGGGACCTCCTGAAACTGAAAAGCTTCTATAAAGCAAAGGACACGGTCAACAAGATAAAACGCCAGCCTACAGAATGGGAAAAGATCTTCACTAATCCCACATCAGACAGAGGTCTGATCTCCAAAATATACAAGCAACTCAAGAAATTGAACAACAAAAGAACACATAATCCAATAAAAAAAAATGGAGCACAGACCTAAACAGAGAACTCTCAACAGAGGAATCTAAAATGGCTGAAAGACACTTAAGGAAATGTTCAACATCCTTAGTCATCAGAGTAATGCAAATCAAAACAACTCTGAGATTCCATCTTACACCTGTAAGAATGGCCAAGATCAAAAACACTGATGACAACTTATGCTGGAGAGGTTGTTGAGAAAAGGGAACACTTCTGCATTGCTGGTGGGACGCAAGCTGGTACAACCCCTATGGATGTCAGTGTGGCGATTTCTCAGAAAATTAGGAAACGACCTTCCTCAAGACCCAGTAATACCACTTTTGGGTATATATCCAAAAGATGCTCAATCGTGCCAAAAGGACATGTGCTCAACTATGTTCATAGCAGCTTTATTTGTCATAGCCAGAAACTGTAAACAACCTAAATGCCCCTCGATTGAAGAATGGATAAAAAAAAATGTGGTACATTTACACAATGGAGTACTACATAGCAGAAAAAAATAACAACAGCCTAAATTTTGCAGGAAAATGGATGGAACTAGAAAGCATTATTTTGAGTGAAGTAACCCAGATACAGAAAGACAATTATCACATGTACTCACTCATAGGTGGTTTTTAAACATAAGGCAAAGAAAACCATCTTACAAACCACAATCCCAGAGAATTTAGACAACAATATGGACACTAAGAGAGACCTACATAGATCTAATCTACGTGGGAAGTAGAAAGTATAAAAAGACAAGGTCTCCTGAATAAATTGGGAGCATGGGGGCCTTGGGGTAAGGTTGAGGGAGGGAGGGGAGTGGCAGGGAGGGGAGCAGAGAAAAATGTAGAGCTCAATAAATATCATTTGGGGGGGAAGAATTAAGAAAATAAAAAGTATGTATGCTTCCTAACATACCTTTTTCAATGTCAAATAATGATCTAGCAAAACCACAAATTCAAATCCTATTAACCAAATAGTGACTATTAGCTCATTTTTCACTTCTTAATTTGTAACTGGTACCCCCCATGAGATTTTCTGCACTGAGCATACACACATGGGCTGTCCTGAAGAGAGGAACACCCAGTTACAGCCAACAATGCTAGAAACCCATTGAGGGTATGGACACACTTTCCTAAAGAGGAACAAGCAAGTCTCTTGTGTTCTGGAGAAGGGGTTGGTTAAATTTTTTCACACCAGATAATGACAAACTTGACAAATGAAGTAGTCTGGATTTATCTATTTCTTTTAACTCTTCCCTGGGTATGCTGGCTAGTTCTATGTCAACATGACAAACTAGAGTCCTCTGAAAGCAGGAACCTCATCTGAGAAAATGCCCCCACCAGATTGGCCTGCAGTACATTTTCTTGATTTTTGATGTATGTGGGACAGCCCAGCTCACTGTGGGCAATGCCACCCCTGGGCAGGTGGTTCTGGGAACTGTAAGTAAGCAGACTGAACAAGCTATGAGGAACAAGCTAGTAAGCAGCAATCCTCTATGGCTTTTGCTTAAGTTCCTGCCCTGACTTCACTGATGATGGACTATATAAGCTGTAAGATAAATAATGGCCCTGAAAGGTAGGGCATTATGAAGGCCAAAAAAAAGAAACAGCCCTGAACACAAGGCAAAAGCCAAAACTGAATATTTACATGGACCAACCTGCTCTGTCCAAGACCTATCTAGACTTATGGCAACAGGATGTCCCCAAAGACAGTTGGATATTTCAATTTCAAAGCCATAGACAGCAGAATCTATCCAGTTCATAAGTTTAGGCAACAGTACACTTTACTGGTCTACTGGCGTCTTTTGGAGGGCCTTGGGAGGCAGTCTTGCTATATAGCCCTAGTTGGCCACCACTTCTGATCCTCCTGTCCTCCTGTCTCAGCCTTCCAAGTGTTAGGAATATGGGCATGTGTTACAAATGACATGTCTATACTTTGTCAAGTAATCTTAAATATATAAACAAGAGCTTAAAACAGTGTTCTAATCTCAATTAGAATGTCTGTGTCCTTTAAAAACATGGTTTTTGATCTCTCACAGATAAGGTAGTAAGACTGGCAGAATTGTTCACCTGGAGTTCAACATTGCACCCACCATCTTACCAAAAGTTTCTTTTGCTAATTCAAGGTCTGACTCTTCCTGTAGCTTCTTTAGCCGAAGTTTATCTGCTAATTGCTCTTCAGGTGTTAGCACTTTAGGTTCTTCAGACTCTTCTAACTAAAATGAAACACAAGTTTCACTTGTAAAAGATGAACTTATAGTGGACAGAGTATATTTTTATGAATATATCTGTATGAATTTTATGTCATCAGCACTTACACAAAGAAGCAAGCACATACTTGTAATCATACAAATGATTACTGTATTTTGGCATTCTTCTAATATCTCAATTACATAAATAATTAAATAAAGCATGGAGACACAGAAGTAAAACAACTTGTACACAATAATAGGAAGTTACATCTAACAGGGGTAATATTTGAACCCAGGAAAGTAGAGGCTATTTAGTTCCCCATCCATTGTTTAAAATGAGTGGATGACGGGGCTGGAGAGATGGCTCGGTGGTTAAGAGCTCTGACTGCTCTTCCTGAGGACCAGGGTTCAATTCCCAGCACCTACATGGCAGCTCACAACTGTCTGTGACTCCAGTTCCACGGGATCCAACACCTTCACACAGACATATATGAAGGCAAAAACACCAATGCATATGAAATAAATAAATTAAAAAAAAAAAGAGTGGATGAAATTACAGGTAAGATGAAATGGCAGTCTTCACATGCTGCCACAACAGACATTGAGCAACCTTTCTAGAATATGGAGACCTCTATTGAGCATCTTAAAATATTTCTACACGCTTTCATCAATTCTATAATAAATATTTGTGTTAAGAAACCTGAGATGGGGGCTGAGGGCTGAAGAGATGGCTCAGTGGTTAAGAGCGCTAGCTGCTCTTCCATAGAACAGGGATTCAAATCCCAGCACCCCCATGGTAACTTAAAAATCTAGTTCCAGGAGATACAAGGCCCTCTTCTGGCCTCCACAGGTACCACATGAACACGGTACAAATACACATATACACAAAACATTCAAAAACAAACTTTTTTTTTAAGGGAGGAGGCACTGAAATGGCTCAGTGATGAAGATTACCACTGGCTGTTCTTCCCAGCACCCACTCAGGGGTTCACAACCACCTACAACTCCAATTCGAGGGAATCCAATGCTCTCTTCTGGCCTCCAAGGGCACCAGGTACTCAAGTGGTAAATAGACAGGCAAGCATGCAGGCTAAACACCCATACACATAAAATGGGATGGGAGGAGGGGGAGAAACCTGAGCTGCACACAGTTATTCATTGGAATACTATTTATAATTGCAAGTAAATTTAGTGACATCCTAAATGTTCAAGCACAGAATGTTTAAAGTGTAGCACTGTTCATCTGACAATGTAGACTTTAAAAATGTTTTCAAAGCATCAGAAAAAGTTTTATTTTATTTTAGAGTTACAAATGTAATCAAAATACCAACATGACACCCCAGTAATGTAAAGCTCTTACTTATCCCCCCAGCCCTCTGAAATACTGGGTAGATAGCAACTGGTGTCTTTTCTACAGATAACAGTTACTGGGGGAAAGTGAAGCACCTACATGTTCCCGCATATGCAAATTTTCATGTTGAAAACACATTTCCTTGTTCATGGAGTGGAAATGTAAAGAGGTTAAAAAAGAAAAATGGAGTATTTCCAAGTGTCTTTAGACCTAGACAAAGATCAAAACTGAAAATATCTCAATGTCAGGCTTAAGACAAACTAAGTACACTCAAGGTCTCCTCAAGTTGGAGACTAATATAAAAGCCTGAAAACCTGGCCTGGTGGTGGTGGTGCATGTCTTTAATCCCAGCACTCGGGAGTTCTAGGCCAGCCTGGTCTACAGAGTTCTAGGACAGCCAGGGCTGTTACACAGAGAAACCCTGTCTCAGAAAACAAAACAAACCCTAAACTCCACTTAAGAGTTTTAAATTTTATTCTTTAATACATTATAGATTTTTTTTTGAGTTTTCTGATTTTCTAATTTTTTTGAGATAGTCTCATATAGTAAGGGAGGGATGAGAGTACAGGTATATGCCACCATGCACAGCTCTTACAAATGTTTGCTTCTTTGAGACATGATCTCTATCTGCACCCAGGCTATTCTATCCTCAAACCTGTAACTCTCTCAGTGGGATTATAAGCATGCAGAACCACAACCTGCTTGAAACTTCAATGTTTTTATCCTTATATAGTTATTCATTCATATGTGTGTGTACCATACATGATGGTGGTGGTGGTGTGAACAAACACACAGACAGCCTCCCCTACCCCCTGCCCCCGAGCTGGCCTCAAACTCACTATGTAACTTAGGATGACTCAAACTTCTTATCCTCCTGCTTCCATCTCCCAAGCAATGGGGTTATACACATGTAGTGCCACATAGTTTTATGAAGTAAAGGATTGAACACAGGGTTTCGTAGATGGTCCTATACCCATCTACATACTGGCAGTACTAAGTAGACTCTTGAGTTTTTAAAAACAGCATATGAAGATGGAAAGGACAATAATGGGGAAGACAGAAGAGGAGAAACTAGGGGTTTGAACTAAACACATTATATACAAGTATAAAAGTCTCAAATAAACTACTGTGCTTGAGTAAAACACAAGTTACAAAAACCTTATAACAAGTTTATATGAAAACAAAAAATTATTTTCTTGGCAGAGTCAGACATAGTGGAACACACCTTTAATACCAACACTTAGAGGCAGAGGCAGGTGGATCTGAATTTGAGGCCAGCCTGATCTACAGAGAAAATCCCAGGAGAGATAGAGTTACACAGAGACACTGTCTCCCCCCACAACACCCCCCCCACAAAAAAAAGCAGATTGACCATAGCACTTTTCACATAAGCAAGCACTCTATCAATGAGCTGCATCTCATAGATGTAGATCTCATGCTACATCTCTTTCGCTGGTAAAAACAAGCTATACAGACATAGCTAAAAATATAGTTTTCTAAAATATCAGGTATATTACATAAATACAACCTGATAAAAAAAATCCCCTTTTCAGAGGTTTAAAAGTAAAATTTATATTAGTTATATTAAGCAAAACAAAAATAGCTGAAGCAAATCTGGGAACACATTAACAATATTAGGTGATATGTGCTATTTGCTTTTTTTGAGACAGTCTCATACTATGTAGCCCTGGATGACCTAGAACTTGCTATATAGACCAGGCTAGCATACAATTTTTAGCAATCTTCCTCTTTCTGCCTCCTACATGCCAGGATTATAGGGATGGATTCCACCAACATTTGGCTTTATGGGACTGGGCCTTACAATACAACTCAGGCTAGTCTTGAACTTACAGTAATGTAATTACACTTCCAGAGTACAGGGATTTCAGGAGTACATCACCATGCCTGATTATTTTCCTACTTTCATATTTGAAGATCTTTTTTTAACAAAAAGTAAAGAAGTCGGGGGGGGGTGTGCAGCCTTTAATTCCACCACTCAGGAAGCAGAGGAAGACAGATCTGAGTTCAAAGCCAGCCTAGTCTACAAAGTGAGTTCCAGGACAGCAAAGGCTACACAGAGAAACCCTGTCTCGAAAAAAACAGAACAAAACAACAACAACAAAAAGTATTAAAGGTGTTTCCATGTTATGTATGAGAAGATTTCTACAGTAAAGTAAATAAAAATGAAGTGGAAACTACAGAAGAAAGGACAGCCAGTTAGCGGTGCATATCTATAATCTCAGTACTTGGAAAGTGGAGGCAGGCGGAAATCAAGTTCAAGGTCAGCCTAGGTTATACAACTAGAGTCTGTCTCAAAGAGAGCTGGGGATAATACACACAAAAATATAACGTGTGATGGAAAGATAAGGAACAAGTGTTTACATGAAGGAGAGTGGGAAAGACAGAATACGTAAGGGGTGTGAAGTGTTTTGAATTATGAAATGTTTCCTATTAAAAAGAAAATTAATAGATACAACAATATTTCTAGATCCTGCTACAAATAATTGAGAATAAAACCACTTTAGGATATGACAAAGGTTTGCTCAGTGTATTCTCTGTGTATAACTGTGACTAGAAATAGCTGCGGGTGGGCTGGACATACAGCTCAGTGGCAGAGGGATCACTTACATGCATGAGGCCCTGAATTCAATCCCAGCACTGAAAGAAAAAAACAAAACAAAACTGCAGGTGCTAGCAAAAAAACATTAAGTGTGGTCACTGCACAATCTAACTGTTCTGATGAAACTGAAAATATTTTCAGATGTAAGACTTCTAGGTTGGATTTTTGCAAAGACCACAAATCCCTTTGCTCTGGGATGCACCTATTTTATGGTAGATCCATTATGTCTTTACAGAGCCCTTCAAGTTGCGAGGTAATATTTGCAGCCAGTTAAGACGCTGTACCACAACTGACACATTATGAATTCTGTATGCATTTTACGGAAACTGACAGAACTTACCCTCTTTCTAATTTCTTCTTGCCTTTTCTTCTGCTGCCGTTCTTTTTCTTTTATCTTTTCTGCTATTTTTTTCTTTTCTGAAATTTTTACTTCTGAAAGAAATATTTTATTTACAATTATATTGAATACTTTCTAGTTTGTGGCTTAGGCAGATATGATACTTGAACACCTGAAGAGACAAAACCTCCCAAGCTTTCAGTCTTATGGTGATATTCTGGAAATGATAAAAGTTCCAGTACTCTTCCTTTTCCTTTCAAATCTTATCCCCAAAGAGCCAAATAGGCAAATAAGATTATTCAAATAACACCATTTCCTCTACTCTTTTCTCCTACCTAGATGACCCAGCAATCAAACAGAAAACCAGTAGGTACTTAATCTGACTGTTGTACAGAAGTACAAGAAAAGGAAAATATACAGAGAGATTTGGTTTAAAACAACGAAGCAGCATCAGTGGCTCACCTGGTTTTACTTCTGCTTCCTCTTTATTTTCGTCATCATCATCATCCCAGTTATCCTGAAGACAAGAACCTCCATTAGAAATTCTTACACATTTTCTTTCCCACAAGATCTCCATGTCTGCCAGGCAGTGGTGGCACACGCCTTTAATCCCAGCACTCGGGAGGCAGAGGCAGGTGGATCTCTTTGAGTTCGAGGCCAGCCTGGTCTACAAGAGATAGTTCCAAGACAGGCTCCAAAGCTACAGAGAAACCCTGTCGGGGGGGCGCAGGAGGATATATCTCTACGGTTAACTCTGCACAAACAAGTTTGTTGGTAATTGTTGGTATTATAGCCTTTGTAACAGTAAGGCCCTTAGCCAAGGATTATCTTCCCATTTTTTCAGGTTTACTTCTGTATCTCAGGAGTGTAAGAAGTTTTACATGCTTTTCTTTGGGTCTGTTCCTTCTATTCTATAAATTCCTATAAATTCTGTTGCTTTTGTAAGTAAGTTTCCCTTGCTCCCATCATGCCCTATAATTAGTTATGTGTATGTAGCAAAGGTTACTGGGCTTTGAACATTAGTATGTGAAGGACCAAGTCCAGTATAGCCTAACCTGGCCTTGAACTCCTTCCTGGTCTTTCTGCCTCCACTTCCCAAGTGGTTGGAGTACAGGTTACCACACCCAGCCTTTGAACAGTAATTTTACCACTTAAGATTTATTATCAATTCCTTACTTATAATTCTCCAACTCAAAAATTTGCAATGTTTCAGAATTCAAAACATTCTTGAGTACCAACATGTTGGCACAAGAATACTCCATACTTGGGGTGGAGGGTGCTGCATGCCTTTAATCCCAGCATTTGGGAGGCAGAGGCAGGTGGATCTCAGTGAGTTGAGGCCAGCCTGATCTACAGAGTAAGTTCCAGGACAGCTAGGGCTGTCTCGAAGAAAAAGAAAAAAAAAGTTCCATACTTACAACAAATGGACCTAGTACCACAAGCCTGAATATAAAATCCCAGCTACTTGGAAGGTAAATCAAAGTTTAAGGCCTGCCTCTACGAAGTGAGAAATCCTGTTTCAAAATTAAGTAAAAAAGAAAGAAACAAAGAAAGGGAAATTATATAATAAATTGCTTGCTTAGCATACACAAGACCCTAGGTTAAATCCCCAGTACTACCAAAAAATAAAAACAACAACAGAAAATTCAACATCTGACCCATTGATAGATCTTTAGTCAAACAGAATGCTTAAAATCGTGTATAAAATTACCTTCCAGCTATGGGTATAAGGTATATTTAAAACAAAAGAATTTCATGTTAACTTGGGTCCCATACCATTACATATACATATATACACCTCAAAATCTGAAGTGAAAAAAGCCCCTAAATGGAAATATTTCTGCCCTAAGTGTTCTGGATAAGGGATATACTATACAAACCAGTACACATCACCTAAAACAACAGAAAGGACGCACTACTTCTTGACTTTTGAAACAGAGTTTCACTATATATTCCATGCAGGCCTCCAACTCAGCGATCTCCCCACCTCTGCCTCCAAGTAATGAGATCGAAGACATGAAAAAGGCCCTCCACACCAGCCTGACGAATTAATTCTTCTAATTGTACTTGCTAATCTCCAGTACACTAGTGAACAGAACAGAGATAATAGGCACCCTTGTCTGTTCCTCTCTTAATGAAATTGTCCCCCAAATACAGTAAAATCTATGAGTCATTGGCTTTTGCTACCTCTAGATTTGCATTAGATTTGCATTAAGTCAAAAAAAAAACTCACACCGAAGAATTCACCATGTTTTCTTCTAGAATGTATATGTTTCACTGTTTTTTTCATTTAGACCCCTGATCTATCTATAGTAAAAACCACAGACCTTGTCATATAGATTAGGCTAGCCTAAAGCTTGCAGTGACTCTGTTCTATTTCCTGAGTGCAGAGGTTAAAGCTGAACTAAAGCCCATTTAGTACCACACTGCTTTCATTACAGAAGCTTTATGTTTAATGTCTGCATACATAAAATAATGTGTGTTTAATATCATTCCCCATTTTAGGATTTTTTTAAAAAAGATTTATTTATTCATTATATATAGTGTTCTGCCTGCATGTATACCTGAAGGCCAGAAGAGGGCACCAGATCTCATTACAGATGGTTGTGAGCCAGCCCCCTATAAGGATTTTAATGTTTTTACTGTTATGTTTGTTTTTCCATAAGCCTTTATATCCACTTACCTAATGCCATAAAAAGCTTACCAATTAAAAATACAAGATAACCAAGCTCAAATTTAAATGCCTTAAGTAAGTTGTGTCTTATTTTTAATTGACAAAGTCTATCTATATAGCCCAAGATGGCCTTGAACTCCTGATCCTCTTGCCTTCCCTTACTGCATTCTGAGATTACATACATGTGTGTACTGCCCGTTGCTTTTCAGTTGTTTTATTCACCAGATGAACCAAGTATGCTGCTCTCTAGTCAATGGGTTATTTGTTTCAAGCGGTATTGCTTACAACACAATCATAGTCAATAAATCAAATTACACAGTATTTTTAGGCACAGTATCAGAGATGAGTGAAGAGCTAATCAACCCTTTATGGCTCTGCCTCCTTAAAGGCACTCTGAGGTAGACCTATAATCTGTTTTTTCTATGCCTAACTCTATGTTGAGCTACATATAAACCTAATGTCAAACAATTTTCTGAAGACACTATAGAATTTACAAGATTCCAGTTTAGCAGGGATGGAGACAGCCCTCAATTTAAATTGTGCTTTAATCTATAGGTAGAACACAGTCTCAGCAACCACCAGGCACAGAATGACATGTCATTTAAAGATGAGCCATCAGGGGGAAGATGCAAAGCAGGAAGCCCCAATGCTATTATAAGAGGCAACGGCTGACTAATACCACAGCTATGACACAAACACAAGCGTCTAGTTTTATATCATTACAGAGCACAGGTCTAAATCAATGCAGGTATATATACTAAACCTCAATAAAAACAAGTTTGTACATCCAGCAAAGAAATTAAAAATCTATCCTCCTGATTGGAATAATTTCATATGCAAGTAAGTATGTGTATGTATAAGTTTCTAAAACATTCTTGCGTTTGGGTGTTCAGCCTTCATGTACGCCTACGTATGCCTATGTACCACTTGTGTGACCAGGGAGGCCAGAAGAGGGTTCAGATGTCCTGGAACTGGAGTTACAGTTGTAAGCTACCATGTGAGTGTTGGGAAATCTAACCTGGGTTCTCTGGAAGAGCAGTCAGTGCTCTTACCCAATGAGCTAACTCACCAGTAAAAAAAAATATTTTTACAATCACTTGTCAATTTAACCCATGGTTTCGAGTTTTATCAGACTGAAAACAAGTTAATTATTCACTATTTGAATTAACTAAGATATTAGAATTGGAAATAAAAAAAAATCAGAGCCAGGCAGTGGTGGCACACGCCTTTAATCCCAGTATTTGGGAGGCAGAAGCAAGTAGATCTCTGAGTTCAAGGCCAGCCTGCTCTACAAAGCAAGTTCCAGGTCAGCTAGGACCTTTTCACAGAAAAACCCTATCTCAAAAAACAAACAAGCAAAAAATTAAAAATAAAAATTTATATTATTACCTTACTATTATGCCTTAATTTTCACATGAAAACTGTAGTACAAAGGGAACCAAAGAGCTACAAACAGAAGTTAACTCTATCAAGTATTTCAGGGTCTGTAATATGCTGCTTAGACAGTGCTTCAGATAAGAGGGTCCAGTAAGTGCAGATTTAAAACCGAGATACTAATATTAACAGCACATATTGATGAACATTTACTTTACACCCAAAATTATGCTAGGAGCTTTTTCTTGTTGTAACATTAAGGCTAATTCTCGTAACTCTCCTCAATGTAAGGCAGCAGCATCCCTTTTTACAGAAAAAACTGTGGTCCGGATATAGCCAACAAATGATCTTAGTAAGAAACAATATAGGGACTTGCATTGAATGGCTCAAAGTGACACAGAACTTCCCGAGACTTGGAATATAAAGTAACTGCAAACTAAGTTTCTCCTATTAAGATTTGTTCTTTCAATTAGTTCTAAAATGAACTCCCCTAGATCACAGGAAATCTCAAAAACAAAAACAAAAATAAAACAGAGTTAAGGTACATACTAATATGTAAAATGTGCCCAGATACATAAAACTGTATTAATTACACACCTTCAATACTCAGGGTGCCTATTATTTTGTTTAGAAATTTAAGATCTCGAAGTCTGTCTGGTACCACAAAGCCAAGAGAGAACTATCACTGAAAATAAGCAGAACCCTGGTGATACCTTCAACACAGAGAAGCACTCTTAGTAGCTCATCCACATCAACTCTATATACCATGTCCCTATTATGAAATGGTTTCCTATAAAAGATAACCCAGCTCCGATCCATGCAAACAGGAGGCTCCCTAGAAATTCCCCATTCCATCAGAATCCCTTTTTTTTGGGGGGGGGTTGTAGGGTATTGTAGTGGGGTCTTGCTGCGTAGCTCAGGCTGGCCTTGAACTCATAATCCTCTTACTTCTACCTCCAGAATGCTGGGATTTGTGGCAGTGTCACTAAGCCAGGCCAGAAAGGGTTTTAGTAGCCAAAGAAGCAGTTCCTGTAAACAAATTCTAGGCAGAGTCGTGACCCCTGCCCCAATGCACAAAAGGACCATGAAAGGCAAGTCACTGTCTCTCATCATTACTTTCAAATACATGCAACAAACCTGCCCTGAAGTTACTACTAAATTATCATATTAATTTTCTTTTTTCTTTTTTTTTTATAAAGACAGTTGTGAGCTGCCATGTGGGTGCTGGGAATTGAACCTGGGTCCTCTGGAAGAGCAGTCAGTGCTCTTAACCACTGAGCCATCTCTCCAGCCCCCATATTAATTTTCTTAAGAGAGCACACAGAACTATCAAAGAAGTAGCTTTCCACAGGAATTTTTAAAATTTTGGCTCTTTAGCTATGAAATTAGCAAGTCCTGAAAATTTAATGCAGAGTATAGATTACCTACCACAATTGCTATTAAAAAAAAAACAAAAAAAACCACAAAACTGTGCAGACTATCCTGTAAACACAAGAACACTGTAAATACTGGCAAGTTTTCAGATAAAATGACAAAAGTGTTGCAAGACACTTAAAATAGACAGTAAGCTTATCTAGCACTTCAAAATAAAAAAGACCTAAGTGTTATTTGGTTCAAGATACAATCTATTAATATCCTATTAAAAATACCTTTCCCAGAAACTGGGAATATATCTCAATTGAGACAGCATTCGCACAACACGCATGAGGTCCTGGATGCAATCTCCATTACTGAAACAAACAACAGACACTCCAGAAATCTGATCCAGGTACCCTGGTGGCTCATGCCTGTAAATTCGGCAGCTGGAGGGTGGAGAGCAGAGGGTCAGGAGGTCATGGCCATCCTCTGTTACAAGTGGAGTTCTAGGTCAGCCAGGACCATGAGACTATAACAAAAACAAAAACATTGATTGCCTTCCTATAATGGCCAGCTTCTTTAGAAGAGAGACTGTTTATAATTTCCTTATGTCTAGTATCATTCAAATTGAATCATTTGTCTGAAAGAGATGGCTGCTTTCAAATTCAAAATCTTTTTTTCAAGACAGGGTTTCTCGGGTGGTGGTAGCCCTTTAATCCCAGCACTCGGGAGGCAGAGGCAGGTGGATCTCTGTGAGTTCGAGGCCAGCCTGGTCTACAAGAGCTAGTTCCAGGACAGGCTCCAAAGCTACAGAGAAACCCTGTCACGAAAAACAAACAAAAAAAAAAGGGGGGGGGTTTCTCTGTGTAACAGCCCTGACTGTCTTGGAACTCTGTAGACCAGGCTGGGTTTGAACTTACAGAGATCTGCCTGCCTCCCAAAG